>JAUMHN010180245.1:0-21837 GCA_032360265.1 Heliamphora ciliata
TTGTTCAAAATGTGTTAACACTTTTATTTTAGAAATATAAAATATTATCCATTTAAAAATATTTATTCTTAGAAAATAAATTATGAAAATCATCAAAATTAAATTAAAAATCCCTAAGGCTAACAAACTATAACTTATAAGAATTAAAATTTTCTACGCCTAAGTTTTATACTGAGTTGTGTTAGGATGCTATCGGGTTCGAAAGCACTAGGAATCTACATGCGAAGGACGAATAAAGACATCAAGATAGAATACTAGGGATCCACACAACAAGTTAATTCTATTTTAAGAGGGGTTGACGGGGGTACGCACTAGGAGAAATTTCAGATATTACATCGAGGGCCACCATTAGAACCCCACAACTTCATCCTCATAAATTATGTTCTCGTTTACCCCAAACATTTTGTGTCAGTTTTTGTATGTACCTAGTTGAAATTATTTGCGTGTCCTTCCTTCTAAAATCATTGACCCTCAACAATATAACAACTATCAATTGGTACTTGACTTCTCTCCATACCGCCAAATGTCGTTTGTCGATAACCCTTCTATTCCCAAGTCTTATTTGTGACCCTATCAGGAATTCAATCCCAGAAAATACCCTTATCTTCGAGTTTTCATTGTTGAGCCATGCCTAGATGATGACCAGTATTCGCATTGATTCTCCTTCGATTCAACTCATCATCGTGGAGCTAATTTTTCATTCGTAGAACTCAAAATCATTTATTTGTTAATCATCTTTTTTGAACATTCTACATTGATAAAATTCTATAACAATGTTCATCATCTTGCAATCTTGATACCACCTTCTGTTGTAGTAATATTTTGTGAATTCTTTGTACACTCTTGAAAATCTTATCAGGGAAGTAGACTTAGATATTTGAATTGAAGTACGTTAGACCAACATAACTTCAAGATAAATATCTAGTTTGGCTACCCATTAATTAAGCATCTCTTTTGTCAAGATCTGATTGTAGCAGATTTGCCCCAAGAACATTCCTTTAAATATTGTTTATTGTTTTTGTTCGCTTATCTCACCTGCGCTTGAACCCCAAATGACCCTCAATTTGGGTCAACGGTGGTTGCCTTAACCGTGACCTTCTGGCCCCATCCAATCTATCTTTTGACCCATCTGGGAATCTTCCCTTGAATCTTGGTAAAGGACTTGATCGCTTTCCCTTAGCTGTTTCAACCTCGAGCTATACTTCAGTACATCATTCAGAAGCCTTGGCTAATTACTTAACCACTCACCTCCCTATGTCACTTTCCTTGAGACTTCTAAATTTGAACTAACCATCCTTATTGAACCCTATGCATGTTTTTATAAGCCTCGATCTATCCTTGCTTCACCTTCAAAGTCTTGCCTAGAGGACCAATGAGTAATGATAGTCGTTAGGATTTTTAGTAATTATATTTTAGCGCTTTCACGAGAAATTCGAACGACGCATGTTTTCGAGAGAAACACCAAGCCCATATTCGATTCGCGAGCAAATCTCTTCCAGAAGTTATAGCATAGAATGTCTGTCAACGTACGTGTTTAACAAGTTTTAAAGATCAAGACCCTCGATTGCAGGAATTGCTAAGTAAGGGCTCATGCAATAGATTGCATCTCTGTCGAAGACCTTGAGAAATAGAACTATCCCACCAACAATCTATAGTCAAGGACGACAACTTTGTACCAATGGGCTACAAGACTAGATAATTACCAGCAACCATTCATTTACCCTAGGGTGATTAACCACCTGAGAAACGATCCCGTCATTGGAGGAGACATTCAAACCTCACGTACCAACACATCAAGGCCAAACGTCACAAGCTAGAAGGAACGGTATAGCCCTTTGAAAGACCAAAATAGAAATGGAAGTAAGTGACTATAGACTTCGTCACCAGACTATCGAGATCGCCTCAAACACACGACGACCTCCGGATGATAATGGATTAACTCAGCAAAACCGCTCATTTTTCTACCAGTTAGACCTCCCGTCACGTCAGAGATTTCAAGCTGAAAGTACATCTGCAAAATTGTGCGCCTATGTGAGTTATCAACCTCTATCGTATTCGATCGTGACCTGTATTTCACAACACATTTCAGACAGAGTTTATAGGCAGCTTTAGGAACAGAGCCTTGCCTCGATACCACATCTCACTTTCAGATTGGCGGGCAATCCAAATGCACAATTCAAATCGTCAATAATATGTTGAGAGCCTGCTTAAAGGATTGTAAAAGAAAAGGCCATCTACCTTTGGTCAAGTTTGCTTGTAACAACCATTACTAAGCAAACATTGATGTATCTCGTTTGAAATCTTGTATGAACGATACTGCAAGTCACCGATGTGCAGAATAGAAATCGAAGAAACCAATCATTAGGACTAGATCAAGTTAGAGAATTATGCTGATCGACGACGTAGACCCCCAAAGTCCAATATAGAAAATCACATGGAATCTAGGAAATGAGATATCGTATCAATTACCCCATTAAAACTAGGATTTATGCAAAGGTGCCACCCATGATAGAATAGTTTGTAGCCGCACGCCAATAGTTTTTGTTGGAGGTAAACTGTTAAGATCATTGATTTGTATACGATATTTTGAAAAATAAAAACTGGACAGGCAATTGACGAAATAGGTTCTAGATAAAAAAATTTTTGATGTCGAACGATCAAAATAAAACCCGTGCCACCACAGTTAATTTATATGAATACTTTTTTGGTCGATTCTTCAACTACGAACTTTGATTCTCTGAGTTGAAGCTCCGAGTAGACATTCTACTGTATTCCCGATGCGATTCCTAAATGTAGTGTGTGTTACTATTCTTCGAGAACTAGTACTGGTAGAACCTGGATAATCTCAGTCTTGAAAGATAACTTATGAATTTGGTTCAACCTACTCGCATATTTATAGGCTACAATAGGGACTTATAGAGTAATTATGACATACATTTCTAGTGTGATCCAGATACCCTTCTAGTAGTTTCTGCAAATATGCAAACCTTTCAGCAATTTCTGTAATTATGAAAATCTTGCAATGATTTCTATAATTTTTATAAAATATTAAATTACAGTTCATACCATTAAAGAACTATAACGACACTCTTAGCCATAATCTCAAGACTTAATTGCATTGAGCTACTGTTATTAAATGATTAACTCATTTTCCCACGTTAAGATTTTCGATACCCGTCAATTAAATTTAATTACTGATAATTTAATTTAATTGGTATCTTTAAAATTTCTTAAGCCCTTCCACTTAACTTATTTGACTACCAGATAATTAAATCCACTTGCATAGCTTGGCCCGCTCAAAACTTATAAACTTCTTTAAGGGGGTATCGTCAATCCCGAATAATCAGGACGTAAATTCCGTTAATAATTAATATTCACCATATAATTAATACTGTTATCCAACTCACCGGGACTATAGACCCATAAAAGATCGCACCCTCTAGTGAATCAAAACAACGAATATTAAATATATGCAAATAATAATTATTTCGGAATTAAGAGTATAAGCACTCGTAATAATCTTGTCGTGTGAGTTAATTTATATAGTCAGTATAAAATTAATTATTCCAATATGGTCCTATTCAATACACACAAAACGTACTAGCACAACGAGTTGGAACAATAGACGACGCTATTATTTGTTCTTCGTAACCAAGATAAGCCTACTAAAATTCTGTGCTACAGTCATACCGATGGTTTGTCCAATTCTATCTAAACTGTGAACAAAAACTTATATTCTGCAAGAACCTATAATCTAATCTTCTGTGTGCAAGTTGTACTCTACACACAAGATTAAATACTATACAGAATAAATAATACCCATGTATAACATTAAAGAAATGATATTGTATCAATTGCTCATTAAGATTCTCATAAAATGAAAAAATAATTTTTTAAAAATAAAATTAAATACTAAAATCAAATAAAATCTATGATTTTTAGTAGACAACCCTGACAAACTCCCACTTATACTCAAAATCATGCTGCTATATATCTGACTCCCATGCCCTCACATGACTATCGAAAGTCTTAGCCGGTAGGCTCTTTGTAAATAGATCGGCAAGGTTGTCCCATGATGTAATTTTGGTCACAGTAATATCACCAATTTGTATAATTTCTCATATCAGGTAATACTTATGCTAAATGTACTTTTCTTTCTTGTGAATTCTTGGCTTTTTTGAGTTTGCAACTGCTCCGCTATTGTCATAATAAAGTGTAATAGCCGACTGAACTAAAGGCACCACATCTAGATCTAACAGAAAGTTCTTGAGCTAAGCGGCCTCCTTGGCTACTTCAGCAGCTGCCACGTACTCGGACTCCATGGTGGAATCACAATACAGGACTGCTTGATACTCCTCCAACTAATAGCTCTACCTCCCAAGGTAAACACATATCCTGAGGTAGACTTATGAAAATCTTTGTTTGACTGGAAGTCCAAGTCTGTGTATCCCCAAAGGTACTGGACTATCTCCCTGGTAAACCAACATATAATCCTTAGTCCTTTTCAGGTACTTAATTATATTCTTTATTACAGTCCATTACTTCTACCTTGGGTTAAACTGATATCTGCTGACCATGCCAATGGCAAAGCAGATGTTGGGTTTTGTACAAAGTATAGCATACATTAGGCTTTCCTACCGCCGAAGCATAAGGAACCGTCTTCATTTTTTTTATCTTATCAGGTGTCTTAGGATACTGGTCCTTGGATAGAGTGATTCCATGCCTGAAAAGGAGAAACCCTTTCTTGGAATCTTGCATGCTAAAACAAGTAAAGATATCATCGATATACTTTGTTAATGATAAGCCCAATATCCTTTGTTTCTGTTCTCGCAAAAGCTTGATCCTAAAGATGTGACTGGCTTCTTCCAAGTCCTTCATATCGAATTGCCTAGATAACCATACTTTTATCGAAGATAACACTCCCACATCATTTTCAATGAGCAAGAAATTATCTACATAAAGTACTAGAAAGACCACCATGCTGCCGTCATGCTTCTTGTATACACAGGACTCATCTAGACTCTAATCAAAACTATAAGACTTTATAACTTGATCAAATCGAGTATTCCAAGACCTCGATGCCTGCTTAAGTCCATAAATGAATCTCTTAAACTTGCACAATATATGCTTCTAGTCCTTTACTATGAAACCGTCTGGTTGTACCATATAGATACACTTGTTAAGACTTCCGTTAAGAAAGGCTGTCTTGACATCCATTTGCCAAATTTCATAATCAAAATGAACCGTAATGGATAAGAGAATCTGGATAGACTTAAGCTTGGTTACCGGCGAAAGGTTTTCTCATAACCGATCCCTTCTTTCTGAGTGAACCCTTTTGTAACAAGCCTAATTTTGAAGGTTTTAACCTTCCCGTTTGCTCATCTCTTCCTCTTATAGATCCATTTACATTCGATGAGTTTTATTCCTTTAGGTGGTTCTATAAGTTCTCAGACTTGATTAGAATACATAAATTTCATATCTGAATTCAAAGTCTTTTGCCAAAGATTTATATTTTTGTCCTGGAGTGCATCTTTGTCCTAGAGTGTTTTGTTGTAGTTATAGAGTTTGGTATCTAGTTCTACCAAGATCTTTTCAAAAGACTCTCTCAAGAACAAATACCGATCAGGTTGATGCACAACCCTCCCACTACAACGAGGTACTACCTGTGTCTGTGTACTAGAAGTAACACGTTATGTAGAATCTGAGGCCTGTGCACCATTACCCACATGTTCGTTAGGCATATTAATGGTAGCACCATGATCAAGATCTACACTTGTCCCGATAATCCTCCCACTACGATGAGACTATGGGATATTAGTGACTCGTAGTTTTTCTTTCGTTTTACTAGTATTTTCTCTCAATTCTTCCAGAATAATTTTTTTTTGGGCTTGTGGTCCATAATATAATTCTCTTCCAAGAATCGGGTATTGGTGATAAGAGTAACCTTTTGATCCTTAGAATTAGAAAATAAATCACCCTTCATTCCCTTGGGATACCCGACAAAGAAATAGATTTCTGTCATTGGTTCTAACTTTCTTGCGTTCCTTTTTAGCATATATGCTGAATATCCCCAAATCTGAATATGTCTCAGACTAAGCTTGCGTCCGGTCCACAACTCTGTAGGAGTAGATGGTACTGATTTAGAAGGTACCAATTTTAGAATATAAGCTGTTGTCTCTAATGCGAGTCCCCAAAATGAATCGGGTAATTCCGAATAACTCATCATCGACCTTACCATCTCCATAAGAGTCCTATTCTTTCTTTCTGCTACACCATTCTGTTGCAGAGTGCCTGGTGTAGTCAATTGGGATATAATTTCTTCTAACGATAAGTAGTCCCTAAACTCTCTAAAGAGGTACTCTCCATCACGGTCAGATCGTAGTGATTTGATACTTTTACCCAAACGTTTCTTCGCTTCCGTCTTAAATTTTTTGAATTTCTAAAAGTATTCAAACTTTCGGTGCATCAGGTAAATGTATTCATACCTTGAGTAGTCGTCAATGAAACTGACAAAGTACTCAAAGCTACCTCTAGCCCGGATAGTCATAGAACCACACACATCAAAGTGAACTAGTTCCAACGGTTCTTTAGCTCTATAGCTTTTGGCCGATAAGGGCCTCTTGGTCATCTTACCCTCTAAGTAGGACACATAGACTAGAAGTGCCTCCACTTCCAACGAAATCAAAGGTCCATCTTTTACCTGTCTATTTATTCTTTTTAGATTAATATGACCCAAGCATAAGTGTCAAAGAAACGTTTGGTTCATTAAAGATGGAACTTTTCTCTTATATGGTAAATTAAATGTGTTATTCAATTCAATTAATTGCAGTGTAATAGAGATAGGAGATATAACATACAGATCATCTACCAATGTACCGGAACAAATAAAATATTTATTTTTCTTGATAGCCACGGAGTCATTAAAATGAATAGAATATTTGTTCCTTATTAAATTAGAAATCAAAATTAAATTTCTTCTAATAGAAGGTACATAAATACAATCTTTTAAAATTAAAATCCTATTTCTACTATAGCTGAGAGTGATATCTCCTAGTGTAACTGCTGCAACCTTGGTATTATTGCTCATATGTAAGTAAATTTTTTCATCACTAAGCTGTCTGATTATCTAGAACCCCTGCAAAGAATTGCAGACATGATTAGTGGCTCATGTATTTACACACCAGGTACCGATAGATAACACCGCTAAACATGTTTCAACCACTAGTGAATAGAAATTACCTTGCTTGTTTTGCTTACTGAGAAAAACTGGATACTGCTTTTTCTAATACTCAAACTGGTTATAGTGATAGTGCTTGCCTCTCGACTTCTTCACACCAGCTTTTGGCCCCTTAGCTACTTTTGGACGTGTGCCACCCTGTTTCTGAACTTTTTTCTTTTTCTTGCCTTTTGACTTAGAGGAAGAAACTTTTTTAGCCACATGCACAGTACTTGGCTTCTTAATAACACCCTCGGCTGCTTGAAGTTCTTTAAGAAATTCTGCCAATGAAAAGCTGAACTTATTCATGGAATAATTCAGGCAGAACTGCTTAAAGCTATCAGGCAGCAACTGGAGTATGATATCGACTTAGGTTTTCCCATCAATCTCAGCTCTTAGGATCTCCAATTCATTCAGAAAATTGATAATCTTCAGAACATGATCTTTCACTGGGTTGCCTTTAGCCATACTTGTATTTATCAGAGATTTCATGGCTACCTGTCTAGCAGCACGATTTTGATCTCCAAATATTTTTTTGAGCTTCATAATCATGTCATAGACACTGGGCGTAGACTGATGCTGATGCTGTAATACATTTGACATAGAAGCCAAAATGTAACAGCGAGCCATCTGATAAGCTTTCTGTCACTTTTGATAAGCCTGGGTTTCCTATTCGGTCGCCCCCTCATCAGATACTAGTGGACAAATTTTAAATAATACAAATTTGTAGTCCTCGGCAGTTAAGACAATATCCAAAAAAATTTTCCAGTCTACATAATTTGGTTCCTGTAAGTTTATTTTCTTTAAAAATGGCCGCGAGAGGATTGAAAGCCATTTTAATTCTAAGAATCACATAATTAAAATAATCGTTAATTATGACGAGCAAAATTTTGAATTTATTTTAAAATTGGTTCCCTCTACTATTAAAAAAAATTCGCCAGCAGCCTAGTTCCCTGTGAATAGCATGCCTCGATGGGAGGACATCTATTAACCATCGTTTATCCAAATAAGCCAATTCCTATTAATTTTACTATCTAAGCAACATACCAAACCAAGTAAAATTAAATAGTTGACATAGTTTTGATCTAGTAAATAATAGCAGTGACTTCGATGGAGAGAATATTATTATTTATAGTTAAGTATTAACCACCACATAATCTCAAATCAATCACTTTGCAATGAACCCTTCAGGTGGAGAAGTGGTCTATACTAACAATTATCTAGAATTATCCTTGAAGGAGGTTCGTACCGACGATACCACAATTAATTCTATCCGATGGGAATGAAGGCCTTACTGCCAACACGCAGAATTAATTACATCACCTACGAACTGGTGATGGAGATCGCTAGATTTATCTGTGAATAAAGTTTCTCTCACTTAGTTTTTTAAAATTTTTTTGAGGGTTATAAAAATTCGTTTAGTTAAAATAAATTTATTAATTTTGAAAATCACACGATTCGAAAGATTTCAAAACATCTTTTCGTATACATGATCCAAAAAATTTCGATTTGCCAAACCATCTTTTCGTGTTTTAATGCGTAACAAATAAAATTACCGATGAATGCACAATTTTTTCTTTACTTTACAACTAAGATATTAATTAAGGGCATTCAAATATTTTATTTTTACATTACACATTTTCTAAAAAATAATAATTAATTAAAATTAAATATTTTTCTATTTAATTAATTCAAAATTTAGAATTAATTTTCACGTTTTTTCAGGATATCCAATTTATTAAAAAATCTTCTTAAATGTGGTTTCTTTTGTAAAAATAAAATATCTAAAAAAATTTCATTTAATTAAAATTTTTTAATTAAAAAAAAGTTAATTTTATTTTTCTTTAAAAAATATTAATTAAAATCAAATTTTCTCGAATTAATTAAATTAACAAGAATAAATAAAACAGATATATATCATCTACGTAGTTTAAACAAATATAAATGCCAGATATGTATATATCCCGATTTTATGATCAAACAGAAACTATTGAGTTTCAATCTATTGTTCAAAAATTAACTTGTAATCTTTCAATCCTTATCAGAATCAGCATTCGGCATTTAAGTTGTGTCAGGATTCTTCGAAACACAGTGTTATTCAAACACAACACTATTTGAACCATTACATATTAGAAAGAAAAACAGCCCCGGGAGATCTCGAAACAAGCCACCACCGCTGGCCACCAGGCGCCGCACAATGCCGCCTCTTCTGGCGGCCTATGCCGCCACTCCTGAACTCCGTTTTCATCTCGATTTTTTTTGAAAAATAGCTTATAAAATATACTATTTTTTTGTTAAAAAATTAGAATGAAAAACGCATCGAAAACAGCTTTCGATGAGGGCCAACGGCCCCTACCGTCGCCGCCCCTAGCTACCTGTTGCCGCTGCCGTTTGAGCCTCGTTATGTAGTTGTTTTAGCTCCTGCTTCATCCTGATTTTAGCATTGATATCCAGCAACATAAAACCTAGAAGAACGCCCCAAAAACAGTCTCGAAAAGCCTAAAAAAATAGTCCCGAACAGCCCACAACCACCGTCGGAAGCCACCGTTGTTTGCGGCCTAAAACGCCGCTGTCCACGGCCTGTTTTTTTCATTGTTTTGGACTATTTTTCTAGTTTTTTTTACTGCTGTATTATGCCTAAAAAACTTCTCAAAAACTAGTCCTAAAATTGTCCCACAAAATCACAAAAATCGACCCCGAACCGTCGTAGCTGAAGCCGCCAGTGGTGGCTATTTTGTTAGTTTTTTCCAATTGTTTTGGGACCTATTTTGCTTCTATTTTTAATGCATAAAACCTGTAGAAACTTATCGAAAAAAAATATAGTAAAATCGTGAAAAAACCACCACGATCCGTGGCTTGAACCACTCGAAACCAGCGCCGGTGCTGCCGGTTATGTCGCTGCATGTTCTTCGTATTCTTGTATATTCAAATTTATTCTTAAATAATATAAATAATATTTAAAAATAAATAAAAAATTTTACATCGAAAACCTTTGTCTCGAAGGCTCACAATTGATCTAAAAAGCCTAAATCTATCACGATCAACCATCGAGATTAAAAATTAAATTATAATTATCATTCAACCATTCAATCAAATATGAATAAAATAATGATCATAAAACTGGAATTATAATGTCTGCAAAACGAAGTTAGCACAGTTTTAAATCTATCCGACCCCTCGATTAACCGTAAACAAAAATAAAATGGCTCTGATACCAATTGTTAGAGGCAAATTGCTAAGATCATTGATTTGTATACGATACTTCAAAAAATAAAAACTGGACGGGCAATCACCAAAATAGGCTCTAGATAAAAACGTTTAGATATCGAGCAATCAAAATAAAATTCGTGCCATCACAGTTAATTTAGATGAATACCTTTTTGGTCATTTCTTCAACTACGAATTTTGATTCTCCGAGTTAAAGCTTCGAACAGACCTTCTACTGTATTTTTGATGCGATTTCCAAACATAGTGTGGGCTACGATTCTTCTAGAATTGGTACTGGCAGAACCTGGATAACCTTAGTATGGAAAGATAACTTATAAATTTGGTTCAGCCTATCTGCATACTTATAGGCTACAACAGGGACCTGTAGAGTAATTATGACATACATTTCTAGTGTGACCCAGATACCTTTCTAGCGGTTTTTGCAAATATGGAAGCATCTCAGCGATTTTTGTAATTATGAAAATCTTGTAGCGATTTCTGTAATTTTCATAAAATACTAAATTATAGTTCATACCACTAAAGAACTATAATGACACATTTAGCCATAATCTCAAGACCTAATTATATTGAGCTCCTGTTATTAAATGCTGGGCCTATTCACACCTCATGCCCCTTGTTGTGTTTGTTGGCTAGTGATCATACCTACCAAGCCTTGGAGTGCCTGATAGGCCGCATTAGCGACTAGGGGAACCGGGGCTGCTAGAGCAACTGGCGCGGTTAGGGCGACAAGAGTAGCTGGGGCAGCAGGAGTCTGATCACGCTCCTCATTTTCTCTAGTCGCAAACCTAGATCTCACATTCTGTCTTGGCCGGGCCCTTTCTAAGACTTCTATAAAAGAAGTAAAACAAGATATAAGTCCTACACATGATTAAAATTGTTAGTGCAGTCTCAAAAATAACTAAAACATGATGTACTATTATATGGAAAAGTATATGAAGAAACCTGGCTCTGATATAATTCTTGTTACGCCCAAAAACAGAAAGCTTGACCAACCGTGGACTACGAGCCTTGGCTCAAAAGACTACGAAAGTCTGAAGAACAACATAATTAACCAGAAAATATATAAAGTACTGACATACATTGTTACCAAGATTAACTTGAACTAAGAGTTTTGTGAGTCACAAACAACCCGTTTATCCTATGTGTAAAACCTTGTTATAGTCAGTAGTCAAATAAAAAGAAAACATGCTAAAACATAAAATTCCTAAGAGGTCACTAAAATCGAATCTCGGGATACCACAGAGTTCGCCACTAGCCAACCTGATAATCACTTGAAAGTATTAACAACAGCGTCAGCCGACGGTTCAGTGAATGGTTAGCATACATAATAGAATACAGTTTAAAATGGGATGTCTAAAAGTACATATTATCAGGGTTGTATACTAAAAACCATGGTTTTGGTTTAAGTATTTTATTTTATTTTATTTTTTTAATAAAATTAATTTTTCTGTTTTATGAGAATCATAATGAGCAATGTATGCGTTTCATTATTATTTAATGTGGTGTATAGATATCTTTTATTTTACATAGTATTTAATCTAGTATGTAGAGTTCGACTTACACACAGAAGACCAAATTAAAGGTTCTTATAGAATATAAGTTTTTAGTTCACAATTTTAGATGGAACTAGACAAACAATCGGTACGACTATAACACAATATTTTAGTATATCTGTCTTGATTATTGGAACGATAATTGTTTCGACAATTGTTCCGACACATTGTGCTAGTACACTTTGTGTGTATTAAACAGGACCAAGTTGGGATAATTAATTTTGTACTGACTATATAAATTAATTTACATCTCATGGTTATTATGAGTGCTTATACTCTTAATTTTAAAATAATAATTATTTACGTATATTTAATATTCGCTATTTGGATTCATTAGAGGGTACAATGTTTTATGGGTCAATAATCTCGGTGAGTTGGATAACGATATTAATTATATTGTAGATATTAATTATTGATAGAAATCACGTCTCAAAAAATCAGGATTGATGATACCCCTTAACGAAGCTTATAAGTTTTAACCGAATCAAACCCTGTAAGTAGGTTTTATAATCCGGCAGTTAAATAAGTTAAGCGGAAGGTTTTAAAATTTTTTTCAATAAGCCGATTAAATATAATTGTCAATAATTTAATTTAATTGGTGGGTATCTGTAATCTTAATATGAGCAGAATAAATAAGCATTTAATAACTAGAGTTCGAATACTTTGATTTTGAGAATAAGGCTGGAAATATAATTACAATTCTTTAATAGAATAAATTATAATTTTTATTTTTATGAAATTACTTCTAGGTTGAGGTAGGATTTCATGATTGCATTAGAAACCCACCTCTTATTTACTCCACAGGACCATGTTGTAACATATTTATATGCAGTTATAAAACCTAGTCGTCAGTTAATTAATATCAGTTCTAGGATTTTCACGTCTTGTTAATCCAAAGAATAGGTAACTAAATAGATTTTAAAGATCACGTTAGATTAAAAACCACACTTTATTCGTATTCTAGTATTCGAAAATACAACAGAAGGCTTGTGTTGGAGATTTGACTAGAAGTCAAAAACCGCTGCGGATTGTTGACTGAAAATTATTGCAGCAACCGAAACATCCAACCAGATTTCGAAAGGTATAATCTTAAAACTAACTTTGGAATTATTACTGGGTTTTAGATTTGATTGTTTAAAATCAAAAGTTCTAATCTGGAGCCAGTTTCAGCGTTTGCCCGTTTGAATATTTTTTGACTAAAATCATAGACATAATTTTAGGGCAGTTTGCCCGAACACATATAACTGAAACAAAATCATTACATATAACGCAACATAAAACCACATCATAGTGTAAATTTGTTTTTTTTTAAACTCAATTTTTTAAAAAAAATATAATTGGCGAAGAAGTTCACCCAATTCCATCGATGTATCAAGTCTCATCTGTAAGGGCCCGTATTTCAAACACAGGAATAGAACCCTAATAGTGAATCCTCAACATAAATTGAAAACTCGTGAAACCCTAACAGTAGTTTTCAATGTCACGCGTACGCCGAAAACTCCAACTCGAGATAGAACGATTCGATTACTTAGAGATTGAACCTATAACTTAGGGTAAGCCCAAGACTAATCCGGGATTAGCCCAAGAAATCACCAAAGGCCCAAAAGATAACCAAGGGAAGTGCAACCCTAGCCCTAACAAGAGTTGAGGATAAAACTCCAACGAAGCCGAAAACTTTAACAAGCCCCAAAAGCTAAAATAAAAGCCCAAGAAAAGATTATGGCACAACTTAAATTAGAGGCCCAATTAGCAAATTAAGCCCAAAAATAATAAAAAGGAAAGCCCATCTGTTGAGCCCAACTTAAAAATAAAATAAAAGCACAAATTTAATTTTTTTGGCCTAAAATTTTAAAATTCAAGAATTATTAATTACAAAATCATTTAATAAAAAAAAAGCTTCAAGTGGTCGGCCACCTTGGGTGGTGTGGCCAAAAAAGTACAAAAAGTGTACTTTTTATATTTTGGGTGGTTTTGCATTGGGAACATGGCATTTGGACATTTTCAGTATAAATGGAGTTGTGTTGGATATTTTTAACTCTTTATACAATAGTTACCTTTTGTGAAAATATATTTCTGGGTTTCTTAGACACTTTTCTGCTTAATTTTAGCTGAAAGAGTTTTAATCAGACGAAATCTTTTCAACTCTTCATCATTAACCAAGTGACATCACACTACTACTAGCCTATAATTATGAAAAAGTCCCTCAACCTATTCTGATTATACCAAACAAACCTCAGGTAATTACACCTCAAGTCCTTCCTCAAATCTATAAATAGAAGACCAAATCCATCATTTCTCTCCTATAATGTTTGGCCAAGAGGGAGATTTTAGAGAGAGAGAGAGAGTCTCCAAGAAAGAAGAAGAAGAAGAAAAAGAAGGAAGAAAGAAGAAGCAGCAAGAAAAGAAAGGAATAAAGTCTAGCTAAAACTTAAGTCCGTCTTCTTTGATCAAGATCATCCAGGTAGGAACTCCTACAACTCACATTACCTTTTATTCTAACCCCTCTCTACTGCAAATAATATGATCAAAGTATCTATAAACAAGAATAGAAACAAGAAGGTTAAAAAAGAATCAAATAGGAGATAGCGTTGTTGTTGTGCATGAAATAGCGCCTTGTGTTTTGTTTTCTTTCTATGGGTTGAGTAAGAGTGATATGTGAATATTATAGCCTCTGGAATATACTATTTTTAGACTTTAAATAACATATATGGATCCGAAAAATAAGTTAAACAAAAGTAGGAACAAGTCTACCAAAGAAAAACTAAGAAAAATCCCTCTTCTTCATCATGCCCGATTTTTTTGGTGAATTTAAAAGTGTCTTCTTCAAAACTTGTTTTTGCTGGAACTTCATGAGACTCTTTTTAGCATGTGTGATTTTCGGTCGAACCAAAATATAGCCTAAGTACCTAAAAAATAATTTTTACGCTTTGACGCTAAATGAGCAGAAAATAGTCCATTTTACCAATTTTTAAAAAAATTCAAAAAAGTCTCCTAAGGTCAAGATTTATGTTCAGAGCTAGAGTTTGAATTATCTTTCATATAAAATTTATTTGGAATGATTTGACCAGACAATTTTTCTTAAAACTCGATTTTACCAAATAGTGTCGTTTTTGGACCTCTTATCTTCAATGAATTTTTGCCCATGTTTAGAGATACCTTCTAGCTTAGTGGTTTACATATGAAATGTTCTAACATGTATATCTATCACCCTATAAAATATCATGGCAAACAAATGTCTCTAATTATGGTAAATGAATTTTACAAATAGTACCTAAGATGTCGAATTTTTAAAAAAGTTGATTAGTGATACTTAAGTGTATGAATGTTTGTGTTGTATTTATATCTTTCTTTGAATGAGACTTGTTGATGTTAATATGGTACTCAAAGCATGTTTAGAAGTAGTTAGACATATTGTAAAGGATGCATGAGTAGTGAACCTAGTACACGTATAGGGAACCAAACAGTGAACAACAAATAAACTTGGGGTTTGACATGGGGAGGGTCGTGTATTGTGATATGGAGATGAGGAAGGGTCCATAACATCATGAGTAGTGCTATGTCATGAGTCGTGCCTTATTTTGATCCAAGTATGAGTTTACTGGATCTTAGCCGTGTATGAGTGTACATAGTATGAGTTTACTAATTGGAAAGGATGATGTGCAGGGGGCAAGGTGTATGGGAACATAGTGTATGAGAACGTATCGTACCGTAGTGGTGAGGTCTGTTAGAGTTAACGCGGCATTGTGCAACCTTCGGGTTTGGGTTCTCGGGTGAGAACTGAGGGAGAAACTATTCTTTGAGAATGTGAACTTTTGATATTGGGAACAACAAGAACATAGCGGTTTTAGGTTAAACCTTTAAAACTATTAGTGTATAGTTGAGAACGAGAATGAGATAGTGTGAACAATGAGAACATAGTGGTTTTAGATGAACCCTTACAACTATTAGTATAGTTGAGATCGAGAACTTTAGTAGTATGGACAACAAGAACAGAGTAATTTAGGTTTATCTCTTGCATTGAAAAGTGTATATCTTCGTCTATCTCGTGTATGTATATTGTTGGGTATTTGTGTTTTTTGGGAAGGTTAATTGAGTTATAGTTGTTCCTATGAGCGCGTAGCTCACGGCATTTTAATGTCCACCGAGCGAAGGTTTTGGTAAGTGATGTAACTACTTGGGGTATGCCCCTTGAAAACATGCACATTTTTCTTTTCTTTTATGTTATAATTAATTACCGAAAAAAAAACCACCGAAGAATTCCAGAATTAGTTAGAAATGTGATGTTTTTTTTTTGTAATATTTGGAATTCTCTTTTGATATAATAAATTCTCCCTCCTTTGGACTTATTTCTTTTAAGTCAAGTTAATTACTTATAAGTGAAATAGATAGTTTATATTTTAAAAATATATATGCTATTTTTACAAGTAATTAAAGAAAGAATATTTTAAATGATGTGTCCAAGAAGTGGGCCATCACAGCTTGGTATCAGAGTTTAGGTATACGAAACCCTAGTAGCCTTGGGTAATGGGTAGACCTAGGTCCTACTGTGTAAACTATGTGTGTATATTGCTTGTTATTTGTAACTATATTGTATCACATCTTTTTTTTAAGAGTAATAAAGAAAGTATAAGAACGAGAATTCTTTCTAAGACACTCATACCTTAAATCTTATATAAGCTACTCTGTTTATGCCTTATAGCAACGTCTATACTATGAATGACGAGTGGGACTACGACCTCGAGGAAGACACGAACTCGGAAGAAGAAAGCTGCTTTGAGTTCGATTCAAATGAGGCACCACCGCTAGAATCTGGGTGGACGAGAACAAAGTTCGATGGTTCTACCCTCATTTGTTTAATTGAACCTTATCATGATGTATCTTTTGTGTTGTTTACTTTTGTTGTAGTACTCAGTGATTAGTATCACTAGAGTTTTGAGATTCTATTTACGTAGTAACACTTAGTGATTTGTATCACTAGAGTAACTCCAAGCTTGTAACCCTTATGCAATAAAATCTTAATGAAATGCTTTTGTGTTACATGGTGTGTTATTTATTCTTAAGTTGATTGTGCGAACTCGTATGACTTGTGCACCTAAGAAACTCAAACTTAAACGAACAAATCAAGGAAATAAAGTCCTTATTTCTTTTCTCATAGAAAATGTCTAGACGAAGAAGTAGAGGTAGAGGATGAGGGATCTGATCTGAAACACCTGAGGTCTTTAATCAAGACCCACCTCCTATGAAAACAACCAAGACCATGGATTGGGAGAACTAGCCCAAGTGTTGAGAATATTGGTAACCAACATGAACCCCCACCTGCCACAAGTCCTTCACAACCGAGCTTGGTTATTGTTTAAATTTTGGAGACAGAGGCCTCCCATATTCAATAGAGATACCACCCCGCGTATAGTCGAAGGATGGCTAAGACTAATCAACAAGATGATGGATATCATGAATCTTGAACACGACGGTGATAAGGTTGCACTAGCAACGTATCAGTTGAAAGGTGAAGGCGATTACTAGTGGGAGATGACCCGAACCAATGTGGATGTAACGACCCTCACTTGGGCCCGTTTTGAAGAACTTTTTCTTGAGAAATATTTTCCTACCACCTGTAAGGAAGATATGGTTCAAGAATTTATGTGTCTAAGGTAAGGAAAATTATCAGTTACTCAGTATGCCAACAGGTTCGATGAACTTAGTTGTTATGCACCAACCATAACTCCTAATGAAATTTCAAGACCATGAAAATTAGAATGGGGACTAGAGCCCGCACTGAGAGGAAAAGTGACTGTCCTACAACTAACCATGTATGGACAAGTAGTGAAAATAGCCCTAGAAGCAGAAAGAGAACTGAATGACTCCGAAAGAATTTGGGATCAGAATAGGAAGGGAGGACCAGCTTATAAGGGACTGATCCGGAACAGTAGATGAGGAATTGTCCAGAAGCCCTATTCCTGACCCCTGCAGAAGTTTCAAATAAGAAGCATTGATATGAATAGGAAATGCTATAAGTGCCGAAAGGAATGACACTTGATCCGTGACTGTCCTCCATGGTCATTAACTAATGCCAATGCACCCTCAGGCAACAACTCACAAGCCCCGATTAATGGAACAGGGCCTATCTATCAGCCCAAGCCTGGACAAGCAAGAGGCTTCGGTATATCCAGGATGGCCATAGCTCCCAGAGTCTTCGCAATTCAAGAGGAGGAAGGCTATGACCCCACAATCATTCAAGGAACCCTCATACTTTCAAATTCTCGGGTACAAGTCTTATTTGATTCTAACACTTCACATTCTTTTATATCTACTGCTTGTGCTACTGCATTAAGTTTAGAACATGAACCCTGAAATCTATAATGAGTGTAGCGTCATCCATAGATGGAAATGTTCGAGTAGAACTTGTTTGCAAATCTTGCAACATCGAAATCTCTGGTCTCCGAGCTATCTAGCCATCGAGCTATCTAGCCAGTATGGACTGGCTATCTAGCCATCGAGCTATCATAGATTATTATGTAAAGAAAATCATCGCCTATACCTCAAATGGGACACGATTTTCGTTTAAGGGGGATAGATCCTGTGTTCTTCCCCAGGAAGACTTTTCAAGACCTTGGAAAAAGGTTAAGGATAGTTGGCTAGCAGCTTTGACTCTAAACGAGGAGATTCATCTCGAAACAGAACTAGAAAGAGTAGCCTGTGAGTTTGCCGATGTATTCCCAGCCAAATTACCCGGCTTACCCCCATGAAGAGATGTGGACTTCACCATTGATTTATAATCGGGAACCGCTCCAATCTCTATGCCACCCCATAGAATGGCACCAGCCAAACTAAAGGAACTAAAGACATAATTAGAGGAACTTCAAGAGAAAGGCTTTATCCAACCGAGCACTTCGCCATGGGGAGCACTATCTTTGTTTGTTAAGAAGGAGTCTTTGAGGATGTGTATAGACTATCGTCGACTCAACCAAGTCACGATCAAGAACCGATATCCGCTCCCAAGGATCGATGACTTATTTGACCAACTAAGAGGTTCGAGAATTTTCTCGAAGATTTATTTACGATCCAGGTATCACCAATTAACGGTCAAGGACGAGGATATTCAGAAGATGGCTTTCCGCACTCGTTATGGTCATTATGAATTTGTAGTAATGCCTTTCGATTTAACTAATGCACCTGCGGTATTCATGAGCCTGATGAACAAAATCTTCACATCCTACCTCGATCTGTTCATTGTAATCTTTATTGATGACATTCTGATATACTCTACGTTTGAAGAAAAACATGAGCAGCATCTGAGAATAGTCTCACAAGCCCTACGAGAGAATCAGTTGTATGGAAAGGCTAGCAAATGCGAGTTTTGGTTAAAGGAAGTTAAATTTTTAGAACATGTGGTCTTTGAAAATGGAGTGGCAGGAGACTTAACCAAAGTTGAAGCCGTATCGGAATGGAAGCAGCCCAAGTCA
This sequence comes from Heliamphora ciliata, assembly GCA_032360265.1. Lineage (NCBI taxonomy): Eukaryota > Viridiplantae > Streptophyta > Magnoliopsida > Ericales > Sarraceniaceae > Heliamphora > Heliamphora ciliata. Next base: position 19,461 of record JAUMHN010180245.1, read on the forward strand.
GTATTTAAAATTTAAAGTTTTCTGGGTTTAGCCGGATACTACAGAAGATTTATCCCAGATTTTTCTAGATTGGTAAAGCCTATGATCCATCTGACTAAGAAAGGAGTGAAGTATTTATGGACGGAGAAGTGTGAGAGTTCATTCCAAGAACTTAAGAAAAGATTAACAAGTGCCTCTATCTTAATCATCCCTGAGAGAGATTAAGGGTACATTATTTTCTACGACGCTTCAAAGGAAGGCCTTAGATGCGTGTTAATGCAGAAAAGAAAGGTTGTAGCCTATGGTTCCAGGTAGCTTAAGAATCATGAAAGGAATTGCCCTATGCACAACTTAGAACTAGCAGCTATAGTGTTTACCTTGAAGCAATGGCGACACTACCTATACGGAGAATAATTTGAAGTCTTCACCGATCATAAAAGCCTCAAGCACCTTTTCACTTAGAAGGAGTTGAATATGCGACAAAGGCGTTGGATGGAATACCTAGAAAACTACCATTTTACCTTGTCGTATCATCCGGGAAAAGCAAATATCGTGGCAGGTGCCCTCAGTCGAAAGTCTAACACTCTAGTGGCAAGCCTAGCCTCGAGGGAATGGAAAATGATGGATGCCTTAAACGAATTCCATCTAAAACCAACAGAGAGCGACGAAGGAGCATGTTTATTTACTGTTATAGCTGCACTTACATTACTCAGCAAGATCCTAGAAGCTCAAGCCACGGATCAAGAGATAAGTTATCTCAAGCCGCGATACACTGGAAACAACGAACCAACCAACTGGACCATTCATTCGTATGGAAGTCTACGGTTCTTGGAACAAATTTTTGTACCCGACGTTAAAGATCTACGACGAGCTGTTCTCCAAGATTTCCATCAATCCAACTTCATCGTACATCCAGGAAGGAACAAGATGTACCAGGATCTCAAACGTCAATATTGGTGGGGCGGGATGAAGAAGAATGTTGCATCTTTTGTAGCAAGATGTCTCACCTGCCAATAAGTCAAAGCAAAACACCAAAGACTAGGAGGGAGATTACAACCTTTGCTCATACCAATATGGAAGTGGGAACATATAACTATGGACTTTGTCACCAGACTTCCAAAATCCTCACATGGATACGATGCTATCTGGGTGTGGTGGACCGATTAACGAAGTCTGCACACTTTCTACCAATAAGAATCACAGCCACCCTCGACTCCCTAAGCAGACAGTACATTCAGGAGATCGTACGATTACACGGAATACCTGTCTCAATCATATTAGATCGCGATCCCCGATTCACCTCGCAATTCTAGGGAAGCTTATAGAAATCTCTGGGCACCGACCTATGTTTCAGCACCACATTCCATCCTCAGAATGATGGACAATCAGAACGTACTATCCAAATCTTAGACGATATGTTACGAGCCTATGTCATGGATTTCAAGGGCAACTAGGAAACGCATCTACCGCTGGTAGAGTTTGCCTACAACAACAATTATCAAGCGAGTATCGGCATGGCACCCTATGAGGCACTCTATGGTCGACCCTGTCGTTCACCAATCAGCTGGATTGACATTGGAAAAGCCAATCTTTTTAGATCAAAGATCGTGTAAGAAACGATAAAGAAGGTGCAACTCATCCGGGAGAGATTAGTGACAGTGCAAAGCCGACAAAAAAGTTATGTAGATCAAAGAACAAGACCGCTAACTTTCGAAATTGGAGATCACGCCTTCTTGAAGATACGACACTGAAGAGGAGCTATGCATTTTGGAAAGAGTGGAACGATATCGCCTCGCTATATAAGACCATTTGAAATATTGCAAAGGATTAGAGAAGTAGGCTACCAGCTAGCACTACCACCACAGCTCAACCGAGTGCACAATGTTTTCATGTATCTCTTCTAAAAAAGTACATAGTGCACCCGACGCACATCTTGGACTAGAAGGAGCTTAAAGTTGATGAGAATATTTCATTCGAAGAAATGACAATAAAGATTCTAGATAGGCGAGAAAAGAACTTATGTGGGAAGACTATGACATTAGTACGAGTTCTTTGGCGGCACCGAGGAATCGAAAAATCAACATAGGAAAAAGACGATACCATCCGCGCAAATCATCCTCAAATGTTTGACAATGAAGGTACATTTTTAATATCGAGGACTAAATTTTGTTTAAGGGGGGTAGGATGTAAGGGCTCGTATTTTCAAACACAGGATTAGAACCCTAATAGTGAATCTTTAACGTAAATCGAAAACTCGTAAAACCCTAGCAGTAGTTCTCAAGGTCAGGCGTACGCTGGAAACTCTAACTCGAGATAGAACGATTCAATTTCTTAGAGATTGAACCTATAACTTAGGGTATGTGAGACTTGGTTCCTTTTCTTTTTCGTTATATATATA
>JAUMHN010180353.1:0-21832 GCA_032360265.1 Heliamphora ciliata
CATAATTTGAGTTAGGACCGGGAGTTCAGTCAGGACCTTTAGTGGAATAAGTTCTGGTTCGTACGGGAAAGGATCTAACTCGGGAATAGAGTTAGGGATATCTGGTTTTCTCGTACGGATAGCCTGAGTCCTATACTTTCTCGTGATCCCTCACGTAGCCCATTATACGCACAGATATTTTTTTATTGGTTTCGATAATTATTTAATTTAATTTGAATGCCGATTTTAGCGCCGGAGACATTCAGAAATTAAATTAAATTAATGAGGAGCGGAATTGGTATTTGGCACGCCTAGGGATTACTCCCTAGGTGACGGGCCCTAGGAGATGGTGAGATTAATTATTTATGTTAAGTATATCTTTTTATATCATTTTAGGAAAGATGATATATACTTAATATATATTTGATATATTTGATATATTCTTATATATCAAAGGAGGCTAATTAATCTAGATCTAACCATAATACTCTATGATAGCCGCCGGCCTCCTCTCCTCTTGGGCAATTATTATTTTTTTTTGAAGATGATTGTGTGAGAAGAAGCCAAGGTAGGAAGAACACTTCGATCGGAATCTGTGCCCACACATCGTGATCGTCGTAGTGCGTCCGGGTCATACGTGAGAAGGTTGCACGGTCGTCTTCAACCTATTCGGGATTTCTAGAAACTTATCGACAAGTTTGATAAAGGTATTAAACTATTAAAATTTGTATAGTTTTCGTTTTTCATGAAAATCGCATACGTCGTTTTTACGGTCACGACGTGATTCAAAAAAATTAATTTTCTTTTTTTTCTGTTGCGCGGCTCTCTCTCCAAACACTGTGTGCCTGTGACTGATACTTTTATGGGCCTGCGTGCCCACTTCCATTTAGCCCGACATGGCGGTCGCCACGATCGAATATGGCGGTTGCCTGGTCAAAGAGTGATGTCACTGTATGGTGCCCTTTCCATTTGGCGGTCGCCCACTCCAAGGTGGCGGTCGCCATTTTAATTGTACTTTTTCTACTTTTTCGATCTTCAGCCTTTTCATGCCTTATAAATACAGCCCTAGAAGCCTCATTTTATGTTGTTCTGACCCAGATGGCTACCCCCTTTCTTTATGGATTGAGGCATTCTCCTATATCGAACGTTTAAACTTTGCCCATTTCGGTATCAACTCCTTATTTCCTCTCATGGCCATAAAGATTGATGGGCCTTTGTTGAAAGCAGCTGCTCAGCTATGGGACCCGCAATCCCATGTCTTTCGGTTCGGCCCCGAAGAGCTATGCCCCACTGTGAGATCCTGACCCGTTTTCTTTTTTGACATTTTTTTTGACGCGCGTTTGGTGTTTTCATCGCTGCATATTTTTACGAGTTTAGATGCATGATCGGGGTTAGATATGCATGCGGGCCAGGTTCCCCGGGCCGTGGGGTGTTATAGCGCAAATTTCAAAAAATTTCAAAAAAAGATATTTTGGAGGCTTATAAATATCTGGAGTTAGATATTTTCAAAAGATATTTTCAAAACTTAACTCCTAAGTTTCCTCCTTTTTCTCTCCGCCTTCTCTCTAAGTTCTCGACGGCCCGGGGATCGATTTCTGACGATCAAATTGCGGATTCTTGGTATCGTCATCGAGGGCTACGCAACCATCCGGTCAGATTTTGATTCTGACGAAGCTCGATTTTGCACGTGGTTCGAGGCGTCGAGTTTTTAACTCACCAAGGTAGGATCTTAGACTCTCATGTCTTATAAGGGGTCCTACATGTAATCGTGTGTATTTTTAATTTATCGGATTTTGGTTTTAAAAAGGGGTTTTGTGTTGATTTCGGTGGATAGAATCGAGTTTTGAGGTTTTTCGTTTGGTGATTCTAGATGTTTTGGGCTTGTGTATGTCCGTGGGTGTTATATATATGCGAATCGGTAAGTTTAAGGGTGTTTTGATGCATCATAGTGGATGTTTGAGAGTTTAGGGGGCCAAGAACACTCAAGAACAGGAAATATGGGTTCTTCTTGGGTGGTAGCTCGCTCGAGTACCCGATGTCCGCTCGAGCGGGCTGACTGCGCAGAGCTATTTTTTGATGTTATCTCCGTCGTTCGGACTCGAAATTAGGTCGTTTTTGTACTCAAATTAAAGCCTCGGAAGTCTTATTTCCAATGACACTTCTCTTACCTTAAAATTCATTTTATAGAAAAAGTTATGATAAAAAAAGTGGAGGTGTGTCAAGATTTTCAAACCATTTTTCACCTGTTTTTGGTCGAATGTTTGGGAACAGGTTGTTTTTCATCCTTGTTGGCCCTTTTGACCTAATTCCATGTTCCGTGTGACGTTGTGGTGTTCTTGTAGGCGTTGTGGGCTTGTGTTGGGCGTCTGTGGGCTTGTGTTGGCTGTGTTGGGCGTGTGTTGGTCTGGGTTATGATATGAGGTGGTTGGGCTTTGGTTTCTAATTGGCGTGCTATGGTATTCAGTTGATTAATTTTTAGGACTTAGTCGATTCAAATACCTGTGGACTCTTTTTAGGATTTGGTTGGTTGTGTGATGGGTTCGGGAGTCGTGTGGTGGCCTCTCGATCGATTGGGTTATGGGGCTCGATCGACTGCTCTCCTCTAGTGATTTTAGTTGATTGGATTATGTGGTCCTGTCAATTAAAGTCACGGAGAGGGTGTTGGTCATTTCATACGGGGTGCGCTTGGTTTTGGTTCCTGGTTTGAGTTTTCTTCCAGTGTTGACCGCTCGAGCGGGTGGTGCCAGACTGTTGGGTCGGTGGTTGATCGCTCGAGCGGTGGTGGTGCGCTCGAGCGGGGTGATTGCAGTGTATTATGTCGGTAGGGGACCACTCGAGCGGTGGTTGTGCGCTCGAGCGGGGTTGTGGCTGTGTGCTATGTCGATTGGGGATCGCTTGGGCTGTGTTGGCCTCTGGGTTAGGTTTTAGTTTTGGTTTTCGTATCGTTGGTTATCACGGTGAGTGGATGGGTCATTTGGGTAGCGGATGTCGGGAATGTGGCATGTGATGTTGTGTCAGGTTATGTGACGGGTGGCATCATGTTATGAAGTTATATGGCTATGTGCATTTATAACTGGCTGTGTGCGTTTATAACTCTAGTTTATTTATGTATGAATTTTGTAAGTGAATTACATGGGTTTGATATCGTTATGTGAAACGTGATTTATGCTTTAAAACTCAAAGGTTTTATAGGCATGTATATGTGGGTTCTGAGAAACGAAAGCATGTGATGCATATTGCATGAGTTGCAAGTATTGTGTGAGTCGTGTGTGTAGCATGTGACGTGGTTTGTCATACGTAGTGATAGTACGTGATTTTATGCATTTAAATCTTGTTTAGGTTATGCATAGATGTATGGAATGTAATAGTTGAACAAGTGGTTCTGGACATGTTAACCCTGGTTAACTTGGAGTGTGTTGGGGCGGCAGTCCCTCGGCTTGAGGCAGAGAAGATGCGTTGGGGCGGTGGTCCTTCGGCGAGAGGCCGAGAAGGCGCATGTGTTAGGGCCGCGGTCCTTCGGTTGAAGTCCGTAAAGGTGCATTGACAAGGGCTGTGGTCCATCGGTGAAAGTCCGAGAAGGTTCATGGCTTGCATGTACTGCATTATGGGATGGATAAACCAAACTTTTGTAAAACAAAATGTATCAATGGCCTGTGGGAGTCGAAATACAAGAATTATTTTCGAGGCTCCTGTGAGTGAGTCAAAATATAGTTTGTATCCTTTCTTTCCCTTGCATGTGAAATTTTTTTCAAGGCTTGAAAGAGAGTCTAAACTTGCACTTCGATTTCCTAGCATGTTTTGTTTATATTGCATACTTTTCTAGTTTCTGCTGAGCTTTGGCCCACGTTGTGGGATAAAATATTTTCAGATACAGGTCACGAAGGTTGATCCGGAGATGCTGGAGAGGTGGAAGAGTGTAGTCTTCCGTTTTGCTAGTTTTTGTTACACGTATATGTTGTAACATGTTTTTCGGTGTTAGAACCGTGTAGTATAAGCTTTTGGCGTCGGAGCCTTATGTAATGTAAGCCATTGGGCGTTTATATATACAATACATGTATGATTTATTTTGAGAGTGTGTTCTCGGTTGGGTTGAATGTATGGTAGTTATGGGTGTTTCACGTGACCCGGAGTTTGGGGCGTGACACCCACTGTGGAGGAGTTTGCTGCTATTTTGGATTTGGCTCCTCGAAGCTTTGTCGTGGTTTCCACTTTCTTTCTTTCGACCCGCCAATAAGTGATACAGCTCTGTGGCTTGTCTAGGATGGAAGCCTCTCTTCTGACACAGGATGACTGTCTTGACATACCCTAGATTATATACAGATTATGCCCTATCGGTGACCTCAGTGACCTCAGTTTTCAGCTGCGAAGATGTTATGTTCTTTGCTTCTGCGTTCTTGCCCAGTATCTCCTCATTCCCCCTAACGGGCGAGTTAGCTGCGCACTGGTTGACATTGCAGGTCAGATGTGGATGGGGAAGGATTTTGTTCCACTTATCTTAGCAGAGACACTGCTGGGCCTAGATGTCGTTCATCACGGTGAGACCACTACTTTTGTTGGCAGCCCCTTACTTCTTCAGGTAAGCCTAAAATCATTTCTTCATCAGAATTTTGTCGTATTGCAAGGCTTTTCCCTCACTGTTCTCACTTTTGCTGCAGATCTGGCTGATGGAGAAGGTAAATCTTGTACAAAAATCACCTACCGATAGACATAGTGCTGCAGCTGTGGCGTTAGGATTTTGAGGGTTTTAGAAAATGGTCAAAATAAAGGGATTCAAAGATGTTTAGAAAATATTTTAACACCTTGAAAATTAAATTTTGAAAACCCATTTTTGTTAAAAATGGAGTCGCCACTTAGTTTTTGAGAAAAACTAAGAAAAACAAAAATGGCTACTGATATTTAAAACATTTACCAAAGAATGAAAGTTCGGGGGCTAAGGTACGAATCGAAAAAGGTGTTAGGCACCCTGTTCGGCCAACCATAAGGTTGGCCTCTGCTAATCATCATTGGTTCTTTAATATAATTTTTCAAATGCATACAAATAAAAAAATAGAAACAAAGAGGGAACATCCAAAATTAAATATGAAAAATACATAACATATGTGTATAGCACTCTAAATCAAAGCAAATAAAGAGATAAAATTCTAAGTCCTATAGCATGCAATTTCTAACTAAATGTACATAGAACACTTTCACATGCAGTATTCATAAAAAAAACCTAATTTATCATGATTTGAATGAAAGAACAAAAATATGCAAAAAGTTGTTAAAACTACCTAAACATGATTTGTTACAAAAGATAAAATAAACTATTCTAAACACGCTTTCAAAGAAAACTAAAACATGTATTAACATTAATATGATGAATTGATAAAAAAATGAGAAATGCAAAATAAAAGATGTATGAAAAGATCCTATGAAAAGAAAGTTTACAAAGGAAGCTTGTACTAAAAAAACAAAAAGGTTAGAAAATGCTTATTAATAAAAGAACAATATAACTATTCACTTTTTGCATTCTTTTAAAAGAGATGGAAGAAAATAAAAAAAAGAAAAGAAAAGGGAGAAAAATTACACTTAAAGAATGAAAATTAGATTAAAAGAATTTTATGACTTTTCGAGATTAATGAAAATAAAAGAAAAATAAAAATAAAATAAAGTTATAAGAAAATAGAGTTATAAAAAGAAAAAAAATGGAGCTTTAAAAGAAAAATAAATACTAACATTAAATGAAAAGAAATACTAGTAAAGAATAATTAAACTAACACTAAAAGAGTAGGGAAAGAATGCTAGAAAAAAAATTACACTAATATTAAAAAAAAAGGAAAAAAAAATAAAAAATAAAAGCTAGTAAAGAAAAATTAAGCTAAATAGAAAATAAAGTAGAACATTAATATTGAAGGAAAGAAAAAGAAATAGAACATTAGAAATGAGAATAAAGCCACATTACAAAAAAGAAGAAAAGAGAAGAAAATGGTACATTGAAAGAAAAAGTCTACATTACAAAAAAAAAAAAAAAAAGAAAAATGAATGAAACAATACAAGAGAATTAAACTATATTAAAAGATAAAGGAAAAGAAAAAGAAAATGAAATATATTAGTAAATGAAATTAAACTAAGACTAAAAAGATTACAACTATATAATTGTCAAATATGAATATAGTATTGGCAACTATATTCATATGTATGTAAGTGTATTATTATAACAATTAATAATATCGATTAGTTGTAATTGTCAAAACATATTAGTACTATTTAATGAATTAAAGAAGAAAATAACTAATGTGTTAAGTGCGAATATGAGAAAATTAACAATTAAAGAAGTAAAGAGAGTAATCAAATTATATAAAACAAAACAAGATTAACTAGATAAATGAAAGGAATACACAAATTAAGATTGAATTTAACCCGATCACTCTAAATGAAAGAAAATAGAGTTAGAAGGATCGGGGATCCAAACGAGATACCTAGATTGCCGGAGAATCCTTAAGTCGGGAAATGTGCCTCGGTGGTCTAATCCTCGGATGGTGATCCAAGCAAGGCTTGCAATGTAGGCGTTAAAAGGGCTTGGATCTTGGTATTTCAGCAGGGCTTCGGCGTTGGGACTCGGAATTACTCGACACCTTAGCAGAGCTTCACTCTCAAAACCTCACCCTCAAAATTCTGTCCTTGAAAACGTACCAGAGGTACAGTATTTATAGAGTTCTTCAGCCAATGAAATGTTACCACGTTTTGGGGACACGTCATGCCATTTGGAGTTGGCAGTCGCTACAATGCAAGTTGGCGGTCGCCATGTTTTTAAAAGGTTCCATAAAGTTCTATGGCTGTCGCTATGATGCAAGCTGGCGGTCGCCATAATTAAAGGTGGCGGTCGCCATATTTGGCTAGGGTTTCCAAGAGATTCTATTGGTGGTCGCCACAATGAACATAGCGGTCGCCTTACTTGGGCAGTAAATTTCGTTGGTTTAACAAAATTTCATTAGTTTGAAGGTTCCGGGTTCAAATACCGAGCTTGGATCACTTCCCAAGGATCGTACTGAGGCACAATTCACCTGTTTTCATCATCGAATTTACGTAAGATTAAGCGGGGTCAAATTGGGGTGTCTATAGTTGCCCCTCTTTGATATAACTTGCATAGCAATGCGTGAAGCAAGTTATATCAAAGACCTAGAGACGACAACCATTTGGCCGAGCCGTCAATCTTAGGCCACAAGAATACAAGCATGCGTATGATGTTGGTCGTACCCGAATTTTCGTCGAGCGGCCTACGTACCCCTTTGCTAGGGAACGTAGTTCATGGGACAAAATGCAAGGATGCAAGATTAGAAATATGATGCATGATAAGTATAGTGTAATGTAATACGAGTCAGTTTAAGGTCATGAGGAGGACCGACGAGTCAGTTTAGGGTCGTAAGGAGGACCGATGAGTCAGTTTAAAGTCATGAGGAAGACCGAAGAGTCAGTTTAGGGTCATGAGGAGGACCGAGGAGTTAGTTTAAGGTCATTAGGAGGATCGAGAAGTCAGTTTAAGGTAATGAGGAGGACCGATGAGTCAGTTTAGGGTCATGAGGAGGACCGACGAGTCAGTTTAGGGTTATGAGGATGACCGACGAGTTAATTTGAGGTCATGAGAAGGACCAGGAGTCAGTTTAGAGTCAGTTTAGGGTCATGAGGAGGATCGACGAGTCAGTTTAGGGTCATGAGGAGGACCGACGAGTTAAAACATCAAATTAATAGGCCGAGTTAAGACCTAAAAATTTGAGACGGGACGTGAGTTAAAAGCCAAGTTGTGGCTTAAAACTAATGTTTATCGGAGGGAGAAAACACCTTAAAAATATAGGAGTTTAAAAACTCACCAAATTATTTTTGAAATTATTTCTAAACACACAAGATTTTCTTGAAGTAGAAACACCCGAGATTATAAAATTATTTTTGAAAAGCTCAAAAAGTCATTTTTAGAAACAAATACAAAAATAAAAATTTTTTTTTTTAAAAAATAAAGATTTTATGTTTTCCAAAAAAAAAGTATTTTTGCCAATAGAGCAAAGAGAAAAACCTACATTAATAAAACAGATGCACACAAAGAAGGTGGCGATCGTGTCGCCATGTGTCCCTTCGAAAACATAGCGGTCGCCATAACGGAAGGTGGCGATCGCCACTTCCGTGCGCGCATAAGACTCCCCAGGCGCGCGGATTTGGTTTCATTCTTCACATCTCACTCTCTCTCTAACTCTCTCGCCCTCTCAAGACTCTCTCAAGCTCTCTTCTTGTTTCTTTTGCTTCCACACTTTTCTTAGCCTTCTGCTTTTCCTTACGACACGATGCTCACACTACTATTCGTGATTCATTTCCTCTTCATGGCGGCTCAAGGCCAGGGAGACGATGACCTTGGGACACGACGGGGCCCATCCGCTACTGGGAGTTCCTCTATGGGGACTCTTGGAGGCACGACTTCTAGTATTCCTGTTGGCGGGGTCACCTCCACGCAGCCCACTGTTGCGATGGACGCCCTCATGCTTGAGGCGAAGCGTGCCTCTCATCGGGTTGCTGAAGAGGAGGCACAAGCAGTTGCTGAGGCTCAGGCGGCTACTGATGCTGTTGCAGAGGTCACGATGGATGACTTTTTGGACTTCGATGCCGGGGAGGGTCATCCAGTGCCCTTCGATCCACATACATATGCTCCACTACCTCACCGCGTTGTTCCTCGTGGGATGAGACGCTACGAGCCTCCTACTGATGTGGTTGCTACTGACATTCTGCTCCGGGAGCCTGACCATCACATTTCTCGCTTGCGACCTTCGATATGTAACCTATTCCTACTGTTTTAAATACCAAAGAAAGACATATCAAACATAAACGCATGCCTAGGATTCCCCCATGTGATGACAATGTGATTTGATTATGATGATGTATGATGATTTATTTTGATGTGTTTGATGAATGATTTTGATGATGTGAATGATGATTGGAATTTGAACCTAACTTAGGTACCTATGCAATGGAGATTAAAACAGTGGGGACATTTAGGATTTTTTTTGAGCAGATAATAAAAGGGGTAATTATTTTTATAATAAAAGGCTTGAATTTTTATTTTTATTTTTAGAAAAAACATAAAAAAAGGGAAAGGTTTTTGTTTTTATTTTCGGGGATAACTATGAAAAAAAAATTCTAGAATTTTCTTAGAGGGAATTTTGTCAAAAATCCTAAAATTTGGGGCAAATTTTTCACAAACTCTAGAAATTTTAAAAAAATCCTAGAGAATTAAGAGAAAGAAAAACAAAGAAATTTTTCAAAAGTCTCGAAACATTTTTAGAAAATCTTAGAAAATTTTGAGGAAAATTTTTTAAGAAAAATCCTAAAAATTTGAGAAAAATTTTAAGAAAATTTTGAAAATTTGAGGAGAATCCTAGAAATTTGAAAAAAAAGCCTAGAAATTTGAGAAAAATTTTAAGAAAATCCTAAAATTTTGAGAAAAATTTTAAGAAAATCCTGAAAATTTTTAGGAAGACGTTTTTTTTAGTATCACAAAATGATAGAGATTTGCTTGGCGCGCCAGGACTTTAGGGTTTTTAGTTTTTTAAGGCTTGAGAGAACCGAAAGGTCGTCACTTACACATGAACCTAGGGTTAGGAAGATTTTGTGCCGGGGCTTAGGGTGCCTAGCTTTCTAGGGCTTGAGAGAATCGGATGGTCGTCACTTATACACGAACCTAGGGTTAGGAAGATTTTGCCAGGCGTGCCGGGGCTTAGGGTGCCTAGTTTTCTAGGGCTGGAGAGAACCGAAGGGTCATCACTTACACACGAACCTAGGATTTCAGATATCTTTCTGCACTTTGCTTGCTTGATATGTTCTTTATATGGTCTCTGCCTATTTTCTTCTTTTTAGGTTGGTCATTATGTCAGAGGTTTCGAAGGTACAGTCTCTGGAGAGGTATTAGAGTGGTATGATGCCCTCCCTGCTCCTAGTCGGGCCATTATTGATGCCTCCGACTTTGCTCGATTCATACTCATGTTGGATAGGACGAGCAATGATCGGGTCTGACTGACGGCTCTGGTAGAGCGGTGGTGGAATACCATCAATACCTTCCACTTTAGTACCTTTGAGACTACTCTGACACCTCTAGACTTCGCACTTATCACTGGCATCAAGGTCGGAGGAGCCCCTATCCCGTTCGACCCGACCATTGCTGGTTCTACCGATGCGCTGATGTACTTCCTTAGAGCTATTCCCGCTCAGATGGATCGCGACAGAGTCCGGTATACCTGGTTCTTCGAGCGGTTCAGACATTTTCAGTGCACCGAGCCCCGCCACTTCGAGTGGGTCGCCTGGGGTTTTCTCATATATATGTTCGGTACCTCATTGTTTTCGAACAAGGAGAATACCGTACATTTGCACTTTCTGGGTGCTCTCGCTCGTTTGGACCGGGTCGCCTCATACGACTGGGGAGAAGCTGCCCTCGCCACCCTCTACGGTTTCATGAGGACTCTCACTCGGTTCCCCCAGGAGCTGAGCATCGAGGGATACTGGAGGGTCTGGGAGGTATGATTTAACTTTTTCACTTTCTCCATTCATTTCTGTTATCTGTTATTACCTGTTTGCTGACATTTTCTTCTTTGCAGTTGTGAACCTTTGAGTTCCTCGGGCTTCACGTCCCGGTGAACTCCTCAGCGGACGCTCTGGTCATTCCTCGTGCAACCCGGTGGTCCCAAGGGCTGAAGGGGAAGAAGGTCGGGGGGAAGGACATCGACCGATTTTGGGTCTCGCTGGACCGGCTGACTCCCGACCAGGTATCTTTATTTCCTGCTTGCTGCACTATACATTACTCTCTGCATTATACTGCTCACTGCACTGCACTGCACTGTACTGTACTGCTTCTTTTTTTGCCCTACACACTAATTACTGTACACAGTTCATTATACTGTGTGGCTTACTGTTCTTCGCATTGTACTGTATTTTGAACTGTTACAGGTCCATTAGGATGTCTGGAGGGGCGTGGAGGATCAGGCTGGCGCAGATCTGATGGGTAGCCGAGATACCACTGCGAGGTGTATTTTGCTGGAGGGACCTTTTGGTAGGGAGAATTATCTCGGAGAGCGGGTGGTCCGCCAGTCACTCGGCCTTGATTGCTTCTAGATACAGGTGGTTCCTCCAGCTTGTATGCGCCGGATCGATCATCTTAGCCGGGTTGATCTATTGCTGGAGTTGGTGGGGACTCACGTCGCGGAGCTGCTGGTGGCCGAGGGGGATTACACTGCCTGGGCCCGGGCACACCTATTGGGAACTCTAGGACTCATCCCGGTTGGCCCTGGTGGCAGGAGGAGAGGACAGGCACCAGAGGCTGCTGATGATGGTGCTGCTGCTGGAGCTGCTGGCCCTGGAGCTGGAGTTGCCGGAGGAGTGATAGATCTGGAGATTCCTTGGGAGATTCAGACTGTGGCTTATGGCTTCCACTTCTCCCTTCCTGTTCCAGTCCCACTAGTTTCTGAATTCAGAGCAGAGATTGGCCAGGTATTTCCTTATCCTTACTCCTTTCTTTCATTTTCTGCTTTATTTGTCTGACTGTCTTTTTCTTTTCCTTCTATAGTTTAATCAGGCATGGGTGGACCGTCTGCTGCTGATATTTACGGGTCAGAGGGCATTGATCCGTCATCTTGATGCCACCGTACGAGCAGCTGGCATCGCTTTTACTCCTGCAGCCACAGTAAGTATCTTCCTGACTCCTTCTAACCTTTCTGTTTCTTTTCATGTACTTTGTTCTGATCCTTGTTTTCTTCTGATAGCCTCCGGTACCAACTGCCGGCATAGTACCACGCGAGCTACTGCTCCTTCTCCTGCTCTATCCCCTGCCCGAGGTCGTGGTTCTCGTGCTGCCTTCTCTAGAGCTCGCTCTTGAGGGTTTATCTCTTTTGCTCGGAGTCGCTCCAGGACTGTGTCTTCTTCTTTCGGCAGCGATGGCGATGATGACATTGAGCGGCTCTTTGAGGACGTCAGTTCGGACGAGGCTGGTCCTTCCTCACATTGGGTCCGCCCTAGGCATCAGTGAGAGAGAGAGCTTTCCCCCTCCCCAGTTTCATTCGTTTTCTAATACATTTATTTTGATGGTCCTGCATGCCCTAGTTTGACATATTTACATACATTTTCCTAATTTTACAGTTTATTGGGCTTGAGTGCCCTAGTCTTTACATTTTATGTGAGACCCGGACCCATCTCTTTTCGAGATCTATGTATATGTTGATGCGTTTCTTTCCATATATGTATCTCTGTGTTGCATGGATTATGTTTCTGTTATAGAACAACATGTTTTGTATAGGTGTTATACGTGTTAAGCATGCGGGGGTTCGGTTTTGGTTTCCTTTTTTAGTTTTCTCTCCCAGCGACGACCGCTTGAGCGGTGGGGAGCTCGCTCGAGCGGGCTGGTGGCAGAGTGTTGGTCCGAGATGTGATTGCTCGAGCGGTGGGTGTTCACTCGAGCGAGGTAGTGGCAGAGCGTGGCTCGGAGTGGGGTCCGCTCGAGCGGTGCTTAGGCACTCGAGTGGTGGTGTGGCAGGTCCTATGTCGGCAAGGGGTCCACTCGAGCGGTGGATCTTGCGCGCGTAAGCTATAAAGATAACAAAATATCTTTTTGAGATCCAAAAATATCTTTTCGAAGCAAATCTATTTCTCTCTTCCTTTTTCTACCTTATCTCTAGTTTTCGGGAGGCCCAGGGCTTAGTTGTTTGCTATTGGACAGTAGATCCTTGTTGTCGGCGACGTGGGCTTCACATCCATCCGGACGAATTCTTGTTCCGACGCGGTTGGATTTTGAGGCGTCGAGCTTTTAGCTCTTTGAGGTAGGATTCTAGACCTACTGCTGTTAAAATGGTGAAATATGTAATTATACTTGCTTTCACCGGGTAGAAATGTATGAAATACTGTTTACATGTTTAAACCTTAGTTTATGGGTAAAAGTGGGTTTTACGCTTTTCTTGATTTTATACATGATCCAGATGTGTTGAGATCCGTGGTTTTCAAAAGGAGCTTTGAAAACGAGCTATTTTTATGAAAAACATGATTGTGGAGGTTTGGAGGTAACCCTTGTGATTGAGTCTCAGTTTTGTGAAATTATGTTGTTATATGCTTGTAGATCTCCATGTTGATGGATTGGATCCCTTTTTATACACATGCGATGTAAAACTATTTTACTATTTTTCATAATTGAGCTACGGCTGGGTTTTAAATGTTATCCATAGATGTACCGAGACAATGGATGTGTTTGTGATGAGTTGGGCTTCCATTGCTCCTCGGTGCAAGTCCAAAAATGTGCGCAGAGTAGGTCCCTACGTACCTTTGGGTTAGTCCCCGTAAATGAGGTTGGGTGCTAGGTACCCTTGGCTCAGGTCTGTAAATTAAGTGGTTGGTTTGGTGCTTAGTACCCTCGGATGGTGTTCTCGTAAACTAAGTGGTTACATTGTCATGACTCCGTATAGAGCATGTCATTACCTAGCGGGCCTTAAGTGGTAACTAGGGTAATGGGCAAGAGTCTATAGTTGTTACCTCAACTGTGTGTGGCAGAGTCAGTACATAGGATCTCATTTTACTGTGATCTCCTAGGCTGTGTGACCCGAGTGGAGGAAAACTGTTTTATTGTTTTATTTTCCTCGATTGTGTGTTCTGAGTGGGAAAATAATGTTTTGATTCCGATTGTGTGATCTGGGTGAACAAAATCAGGTTTTGGTTACTATTTTACTACTGCTCTTCCTTAACTGTGGCATGATATCTGTCAAGATGATTTGCATAGTTTCAAGGATGAAATGGTGGTTTTTAGATGAAAAACTTGTGGTTTTTTTAGAGAAAAACCCCTTTTTGGCTCCTGTGGTTGAGTCTGTATGTGTGTAATTGCATAGCATGCTTTACAGCTTTATTGTCTTTTTCTATTGAGCTTCGGCTCACGGTGTGGGATTTTGCTGTAAAAACATTTTCAGGTGACCACGTGGAATTGCCCTAGAGACTTGTGGTGATGGAGAGCTTGCTGTAGTTTTCCTGTTTTAGACATGTACTTATATATGTGATGCCTATTTCAGAAGGCTGGTTTTGTACGCCTTTCGACAATATATTTATTCATGTATGAATTTGCATGATTTCTGTTTATGAGAGATAAACTTGGGGATCTTTATCCAAATGTTGTAATATTTTATAGTTGATAATGTTCAAGCTGCAAATCTTATTTTCTCAAATGGGTGTTTTGGTGGGCTTTCGCGTGACCCTGGTGTTTGGGGCGTGACATTTTATCACTATCTGATATATTATGGGCCTTCGTGCCATTTATTGCCTTATATCCATCTGCTTATATGGTTCTTTTTTACTTTACTGCTCAAACTGTCATGGATGCATAGTTCAGATGCCACAACTAATACATATCTCATAAACTACAAATTGACCCATACCCGCTATGTTCAAACAGGGTGGTCGCCATAATACAACATAGTGGTCGCTACTTTTCAAAAAATGTTCACCTGGTGGTCGCCCATTTCAACATGGCGGTCGCCTGGTCAAAGGAATGATGTCACTATACTTTGCTTTTTAGAGTTGGCGGCCGCCAGTTCTAAGATGGCAGTCGCCACGTTGAACGTAACCTTTTGCAAAAATTTTGATTTTTTGCCCTTTTCTGCCTTATAAGTACAGCCCTGGAGACCCCATTTTATGTTACTCCGACTCAAATGGCTTTTTCCCTTTCAGCATGGGTTGAGGCATTTTCCCATATAGAGCGTTTGAACTTTACTCCTTTCGGTATCAACTCTTTATTTCCTCCCATAACTGTGAAGACTGATGGACCTTTGTTGGAAGCTGCTGCCCAGCTATGGGATCCTCAGTCCCGTGTCTTTCGGTTCGGTCTTGAAGAGTTATGCCCCACTGTGGAGGAGTTTGCTGCTATCCTAGACTTGGCTCTGCGGAGTCCTGTCGTTGTTCCTACTTTCTCCTTTTCTGCTTGGCAACAGGTGATGCAACTCTGTGATCAGTCTAAGATGGAGGCTTCTTTTCTGACATCAAGTGACTTCCTTGACATTCACTGGATCATTGACAGATTCTGTCCTGCCGGTGACCTTAGCGACCTTATCTTTCAGTTGCGACGTCGTTATGCTCTTTGCTTCTGTCTTCTTGCTTAGTATCTTCTCATTCCTTCTAACGGGCGAGTTAGCTGTGCCTTGGTTGACTTGCTAGTTAGATGTGGATGGGGAAGAACTTTGTGACACTTGTCTTAGCTGAGACACAGTTGGGCCTAGATGCTGTTCATCGCGGTGAAACCACTACTTTTGCTTGCAGTCCTTTACTTCTTCAGGTGAGCCCAAGACTTCTCTCTTTATCAAAGCATTTTGCCAGGCCTTTCCCTTACTGATCTAACTTTTACTACAGATCTGGCTAATGGAGAAAGTGAATCTTGTATAGAAGCCACCTACTGATAGACACAGTGCTGCAGCTTTCCTCTATCGCCCCTATTATCAAATATGTGACACCGAAGCAACATGGCGGCAGTACCTTTCTTCTCTGACTGGTCCAGATATTACTTGGCAGTGCCCTTGGTGGCGGATCTCTGCCATGACCTTGGCCACCATGGATCACCCTGGTGTTTTGCTGGTTGGTCTGTGTCAGTCTACTTTCTATTGTCCCTATAGGATCATGCGACAGTTCGGTCGCAGTCAGATCATCCGTCACAACATCCGAGGCCGTTTATCTTCATCTGTACTACGGGGCCCGTTTCTGGAATTGTATCAGGAGGCCCAGCCATTCCGCTCATTGACGGAGATGTAGGAGCTGCAATGTCCCGAGCTTTCTGCTGAGTACAAGATGTGGCTAACACAAGACAGGGAGAAGAAGGATAAAGAAGAGGGGAAACAGGTAGCGAAAAGGAGAAAGATTTGAGGCCTTTGCTTTGTTTTAGAAAATTTCTTAGCTTTCATCTTTATTCTGTAGAGTTTAGGACTTGCGTGTCCTTCTTTTTATTTTTCAAAAACTTTGCAACTCCAAACTCCCACTTTATGTTTAAGATGGTCCAAATTTATCCAAAGTTTTTAAGATTTCAAAGACTAGTTTGCATTAGTCTTACTTAGATTCCAAGATGATTAAAAACGAAGAATGTTGCCGGACTTCTTAAAAGAAGCTGCCTACGTATCCTAAAAAAGATGGAATCAGGCCATAACGTAGTTCGGGCTCGATTTTCACTCGGGTATTGACATTCTCCTTTTGTAGTGCCCTAACTTTTGCCAAGGTCGCTCTTTTGATTTTTTGGCCTTGCGGGCTGCTCTAACTTTTGCCTGAGTTGCCTTTTCAATTTTCAACCCAATGAGCTTTTATTTTATCTTTATTTTTACCAGAAGGATAGTAATTTTTGAGTTGGTCGAGGTTTACTCACACATTGCCATCTAAATCCATAATAATGACTGCTCCACCGATCATGATGGTCTTGATGAGAAATGATTTGGACCAGTTTGGCTTGAACTTGCCTCTCGGGTCAAAGATAGGAGCTCTAATTTCCTTAAGAACTAAATCTTCTTCTCTAAGATCCCGGGTCTTGACCTTTTTATTGAACCCTCGAGCTATCTTTCTTTGATACCCTTGTATATGCAACAGAGCCTGCAGCCTTCTTTCATCAAATAAGAGCAACTCCTCCATCCGGTTTCTTTGCCTTTCTGCTTCTGATATATTGACTTCAGCCACTACTCTTAGTGAAGGGATTTTCACCTCAATGGGAAGCACAGCTTCCATCCCATATACTAAAGAGTATGGTGTAGTTCCGGTTGAAGTTCTAATTAACGTTCGGTATCCCCAAAGTGTAAATGGTAGATGTTCTGGCCAATCTTTGTGTGAGTTGATTATCTTTTGAAAATTTTTCTTGATGCTCTTGTTTGCTGCCTCAACTGCTCCGTTGATTTGCGGCCGATATGATGAAGATTTGTGAGCCACTATTCAGTATTCTTTGAAAAGATCTAGGACCTCCCCTTGGAAATGTGAACCATTGTCTAAGATAACCTCATGTGGGACTCCGTACCGACAGATGATGTTCTGCTTGATAAAATTAGCAACATGGAAGGCTTTCAATACCGAGTAGGAGGTTGCTTCCACCCACTTAGTGAAATAATCAATGGCCACTAAAATAAACTCATGTCCATTAGATGCCTTCGGTGTTAGTCTGCCAATCACATCAATGCCCCATACTGAGAACGACCATGGTGACGTCAGGTTGTATAGCTGAGACGGGGGAACGTGCATGAGATTTGCCCGAATCTAACACTCATGACACCTCCGCACGAACTGTATACAGTCTATCTCCATTGTCATCCAAAAGTATTCTTGTCGAAGGATTTTCTTGGCTAACATATTTCCGCACATGTGTGGCCCACAAACTCTTGCGTGTATCTCTTTCATCAACTCTTGGCCTTCTTCAGTGTTTACACGTAGCTTGTTGACCTTAGAATGTCCTCGTTTATGTAGTTTACCACCGTAAATGAGAAATTGTGCAGATAGTCGCCGTATCGCCTTTTTGTCCTTTTTACTTGCAAACTCGCCGTATCGCCTCATTCGAAGTTCGGATGATATGTCAATCATGGATACTAGGGTGGCCAGTGCATCGGCAAAGTTGTTCAGTAGTCTTGGTACATGGGTGAAGGTCACCGATTCAAAGCACAGTATCAACTTTTCTAGTTCTTGATGATAGAGAATCAAGATTAAGTACCTGACTTTCCATTCTCCTCTTGCTTGTGAAACTACCAGTGCTAGATCTCCAATGACTTCCAGTTTCTTTGCCCCTAGTTCTAAGGCTGCCTTCAATCCAGCTAAACATGCTTCATATTCAGCTTGATTGTTAGTAACTTCAAAATTGAGCTTTAGAGATAAAGGAACGTGGGATTCGTCAGGAGTGACAAGAAGGATTCCTATTCCGTAGCCATACTGGTTGGATGTTCTATCGAAATATAGAGTCCACTTGTCATCCCCGAATTTCATCAGCTGTTCGTCAGGAAACTGGAACTCTATGTCTTCACCTCCTTCAACTGGTTGATCGGCCAAAAATTCTGCCACTGCCCTACCCTTGACTGACTTTCGAGTGACGTATTGGAGATCAAATTCAGATACTAACAGCAACCATCGGGCCAACCTTCCTGTCAATGCTGGCTTTTCAAATAGATACTTCTACATGTCCATCTAGGAGACGATATTCATTGTGAAAGACAACATGTAGTGTCTCAGTTTTTGGGAAGCCCAAACCAAGGCTCAGTATGTCTTTTCCAGTGGTGAGTATCGTATTTCTGATCCTATCATCTTCTTGCTTAAGTAGTAGACGGCCTTTTCAATTCCAGTTTCACCTTCTTGTGTCAGCATACATCCCATAGCTATCAGTCACTGACAAATAGAGGATCAGTGGCCTGTCAGGTTCAAGAGGAGCAAGAACAAGTGGATTTTACAGATACTATCGTATAGCATCAAAGGCATCTTGGCACTTCTGATCCCATTCAAACTCAACTCCTTTCTTCAGTAGACGGAAGAGCGGCTCGTAGGTAGTTATCAGTTTTGCGATGAATCGACTGATAAACTGTATTTTTTCAGAAAGCCCATGATTTCTTGTTTGGTTCTTAGAGGAGGCATTTCTAAGATTGCCTTCATCTTTGAGGGATCTGCTTCGATACCCCGTTGAGTGATCATAAATCCAAGCATCTTTCCGACAGTAACCCTGAAGGCGCATTTCTGTGGATTGAGTCGCATCTTGTACTTTAGAATCCTCTCAAAGAACTTTTGCAGTGCTACAATGTGGCCATCACAATCTTTTGATTGGTTGCCCCTGCATTCTTCAATCCAAACGACATTACACGATAACAATAGGTGCTCCATGGTGTAGTGAAGGTCGTCTTTTCTCTGTCCTCGGGATCTGTCAGAATCTGGTTGTACCCAAAAAAGCCATCCATGAATTACCACAGGGAATGCCCTGCTATACTATCTACCAAGACGTCAATGCGTGGTAGCAGAAAATCGTCTTTTGGGCTAGCCTTGTTAAGATCCCAAAAATCTACGCAGACTCCAATATGGGCGTCCTTCTTTAAAACTGGCACGATGTTGGCTACCCATTTCGGATACTTAGTTACCATCAGGAATCCAGCATTGATCTGTTTGGTAACTTCATCTTTGATCTTCAGAACCGATTCTGGCCGGATCCATCTTAATTTTTGTTTGACCGATTTAGCATCGGGGTATAGAGGAATATGGTGTTGGACAATGTCAAGATCAATTCCAGGCATATTCTCGTAAGACCATGCAAACACATCTTTAAATTCTTTTAATAAAGTTATTAATTGCTTTTGTTAACCTAAGGATAAAGAAGAACCAATTTGCACATTTTGTGGGTTAATTTCATTACCCAAATTTATTGACAAAGCTTCTTCAATTATTGGTTGGGCACGCATTTCTTCTTCTCTTTTCATTAACAGTTTCATTTCTTCGGGAATATTCCCGTTGAATTCAAACTCGTTAGAAGGCGTATGAAATAAATCAAACAAAGCAGAGTAACCGAAAATCTCGTTCATTTCATTGAAAGAAAAAGGAATTACAAACTCGAAAGCATAGACAGGGGGAGGTGCACAAATAGACATGCCCTTAATCACAGACTCAGACTCAGACTTGGACCCAGAATAGACAATATATACATTAGATGACTCAATGGTCAAATTTTGACTTCTTTTGCAGTTGCATCAACAATGAGCTTGGTGCAATCAGTTGGTGCGCTGAAGCCCATCATGAAGCAGTCCAAGTCGGTTACTTGCAACTGTGCCATCTTTTCATTGAATAGCACTCCCATGTCGGTACCATCAAGCTTGTCGGCCCAATCTTCCTCCTACACCTTCTTTTCTTCCTTTTCTCCTTCCATTGTTTCTTCCTCTTTCGTGTCAGACAACTGATGGCTGAAAAAAATCTCTAACCCTGGCAACTTTTGATTGGTCTCTTTGTCGATCCATAGCTCGGGGAAGTTGCAGTACGGAAAATCTTCTCCTTCCTTGACGAAGTACCCATTGAGCGTCCCGAAATAATTGGCCTTTCGCCCCCTTCTGGGCCCTTCCAGATCTTCTTCCGTTGGTTCATACCTAAGACCAAAATGGTGTGAAGTCGCCAATACCTGAATGGGTTCTGGGATTCCCCGCTGCTTGCGTCCTAATTCCATACCAGGGAAGAAGGACATTTTCCTCATCATCGTTACTGCCCGCGGGTTGACATACCTTTCTTCTTCATTCATCAGCATCAGAACCGCCAGTTCTTCATCAAACCGAAAACCACTAAACAACACATCATCGTCACTATGATGAACTTCCAACAAAGTTGTGCCCTCTCCTCCTCTTGGGGGATGAATGCTATCTTCTCCGTGAATAGTCAAAACTGCCCCATTTCTTATCAGTTTCAGCTTCTAATGGAGAGTCGATGGTATAGCCTAGACATTTGGGTCATGCAACCAATGTCTTCCCAACAACAAGTTGAAAGACGCGGGTACATCTAGTACATAGAACTCGACAGACGTTTCCACATGCCCTACTTATATTGCAAATGACACCAGTCCCAGTACGTCCCTCCTTATGTTGTTATAAGCCCGGATCCCTTGATTGCTTGGTATGAATTACTCCATTTTTAGTCCTAAATAGAGTTCTGTTATGAGTGGACATAAATTTAATGCAGACCCGTTATCGATAAGAGTCACAGGGACCCATTTATTGAGGCACTTAACGGTGATGTGTAGCGGCTTGTTATGATTTCTTTCCTCTGCAGGCAGATCTTTGTTGTAAAAAAAATGACCTTTAGTTCAACCACCGGCAGAATAAGTCCAATCAGTTGCTCCGGGGTTGCCTTTATTGGAACGCTGGCTTTGTTCAAAACATTTAGTACAGCTTGTCTGTGTTTATGTGAGGCTATCAGTAGCCCCCAAATGCAGATATTAGCTTGTGTCATCTTTAACTGTTTCAGCACTGTATCATCCTCTTCTTCTTGTTCTTTCTCCTTCTCTTTTTCACTCGGTTGCCCCTTTTCCAACTGGGATGGCTTGAAATGTTGCCCGCTTCTAGTTAGATGTTCTATCCCCTCCTCGGGATCCCATAATCCCGTCATTGTGTCATTGGTCTGTCGCACCTCGTTCACAAGAAGAGGGCTTTCGAATACCCACAAATCACCTAGATCAGTGATTGTCATTCTTGCTCTTCTCTCCTCGTTGTGTTCGATGGTCCGTGTATTATCAACTTCTTCCCATATATCCTCTTCGATAAAGTCCGCCTATTGTTCCCGAGTGGCCCAAAAATTGGTTCTCTGCTCCGTTGGACTTCAGCACAACCCTTACCAGCTAATAGGATTGCATTTCGTCCACATACACCTCTTCTTCAAAAAGTTGGGAAAGGGTAATGCCGTTGAGCACGTGGCCAAACCCGTATGGTCGGGCTGGGTAATCCAAAGGCCAATCGTCTTCTTCGTTACGCTCCTCCTCTTGAATCGCTACCTGATATGCTTTCTAGTTATTATCATTCCACTCCTCTATGACATCTCAGACATTCCCGGTCATAATCAATGAACAAACTGCTTGATCTTCAGTAAATGAAACACAAGGATGTGGCAGGTATGCTGGATAGATATATCAGCTCGGGTCCTTTGATTCCTCCAGAGACATGTAATTTACCCCAGCCTGCTTGGCATGATTCAGCAGTGGGTTAGTGGTGACATTCGGCTTTGGGGTGGCAGATGGTGGCGGGATCACCTTGTTATCAATGAGGTTTTGGATCTCATGTCGAAGCCTCATACATTTATCAGTTAGGTGCCCATGACTTTGGTGGAATGCGCAGTATTGAGAAGCATTAAACCTCGGCGG
>JAUMHN010180459.1:0-21831 GCA_032360265.1 Heliamphora ciliata
CACCTAGAATCAGAACCTTTGTCTCAAGCTTTATGTGTGGCCACGCCAGTAGGAAGTCAGGTGAGGGTAGATCACATCTGTAGATCGTGCACACTATGCATAGCCGACAGTAGCTTGTCTTGTGACCTACAGGTTATGGACTTAGTCGATTACGACGTCATCTTGGGCATGGACTGGTTATCCTCCCATCGGACCTTAATTGACTGCTACGAGAAGAGGATTGAGGCTTGCACTGAAGACGGAACCCCAGTACGAATTCAGGGTGAACGACGAGATCCCCAACTAGTGATCACACGCCAAGCCTGACACCCCAATATCCCCAGCATAGTAGTTTGCTTGCTTGCTAGCATCAACCTTCAGCCTGAGGTAGAGCTGCCATGAGTAGTCTGCGAGTACAAGGAAGTCTTTCCCAAAGAACTCCCAGGTTTGCCACCACGACGAGAGATCGATTTCTCTATCGAGCTTCAGCCTGGAACTGCCCCCATCTCTATCACCCCACACCGCATGGCACCCGCAGAACTCAGAGAATTGAAGGAACAGTTAGAGGAGTTACTCTGCAAGGGATTCATTCACCCCAGCACATCACCCTGGGGAGCACCAGCGCTCTTTGCTAAGAAGAAAGATGGAACCCTCCGATTGTGTATCGATTACAGGCAGTTGAATCGAGTAACGATTAAGAACCGTTATCCTTTGTCACGTATCGACGACCTTTTCGACCAGCTCAGAGGCTCGACACACTTCTCGAAGATCGATCTTAGATCCGGATACCATCAGTTGCGAGTAAAGGAAGAAGATATACCGGAGACCGCTTTCAGAACCCGATATGGCCACTACGAATTTGTAGTTATGCCTTTTGGCCTCACGAATGCCCCTGGAGTGCTCATGAGCCTAATGAACCGACTCTTCCAGCCGTACCTCGACCAGTTTGTGGTGGTTTTTATTGACGACATCTTAGTTTACTCCCGATCTGAAGAAGAGCACGAACAACATTTGAGAACGACCCTACAGACTTTGAGGGAGGCACAACTCTACGCCAAGGCCAGCAAGTGTGAGTTCTGGTTGAATCAGGTAAAATTTTTGGGACACGTCGTATCTGAAGAAGGAATAACAGTAGATCCAACCAAGGTTAAGGCAGTTATGGAATGGAGGCAGTCGAGAAATGTATTCGAAATTTGCAGTTTCCTTGGCCTCGCTGGTTACTATCGACGATTTATTCAAGATTTTTCAAAGTTGGCAAAGCCCTTAACCCGATTAACTTAGAAACGAGTGAAGTTCGAATGGGATGAGCAGTGCGAATCATCTTTTAAGGAGCTTAAGAAGAGGTTAACGAGTTCTCCCATTTTGGTCATACCGGAGCACGACATCGGATACACCGTCTACTGTGGCGCGTCAAAGGAAGGTTTGCGATGTGTATTGATGCAAAATGGCAAAGTTGTAGCATATGGATCGAGACAGCTGAAACCGCATGAATAGAACTACCCTACTCAAGATCTGGAATTAGCAGCCGTCGTTTTTGCACTGAAGTCTTGGAGGCATTATCTGTACAGGGAAAAGTTCGAACTGTTCATAAACCACAAGAGCTTGAAGTACCTATTCTCTTAGAAGGATCTGAACATGAGGCAGCACCATTGGGTTGAGTACCTCGAGGATTACGACTTCACCTTGGCTTATCACCTCGGGAAGGCCAACGTAGTAGCCGACGCATTGAGCAGAAAGACGAGACCCCAATTAGCGTGTATCGCCGTCCAGGAATGGAAGATGATGGAAACACTTGGAAAATTTCGCTTGCAACCGACCGAACCGAAGGAGGGGTCTTGTTTTGTGTTGACTGTGGCGACATCCAATCTACGCCAGCAAGTCCTAGATGCGCAGAAACACGACCAAGAAGTTGAGTATATCCGACAGCACCTAATATCTGAGGAGTCAAAACCAGGATGGACAATTGATAAGCATGGATACCTAACGTTTCAAGGCTGACTCTTCGTTCCCAACAACAACGAAATACGAGAAAACATCCTGAAGGAGTTTCATCGGTCGCCCTTCGCAGTGCACCCCAGAGGAACTAAGATGTACCAGGACCGAAGAGAGAGTATTGGTGGAGCGGTATAAAGAAAGATGTCACTGACTACGTCGCCAGATGCCTCACATGTCAGCAAATCAAAGCCGAACATCAAAAGCCGGGAGGATCCCTACAGCCATTGGAGATATCAGAGTGGAAATGGGAGCACATTACGATGAACTTCGTCACCGGGTTACCAAGATCGCCTCAGGGACACGACAGGATCTGGGTTGTTGTGGATCGCCTAACTAAGACTGCGCACTTCTTGCCAGTTGGACCCTCCGACAACTTAGAAACCTTAAGCCAGATATACATTCGCGAGATAGTCCACCTGCACGGGATTTTAACTTCTATCATTTTCGATCGAGACCCCCGCTTTACATCACGGTTTTGGCGCAATTTGCAGACAGCTTTGGGAACGGAGCTTTGCTTTAGCACAACCTTTCACCCTCAGGCCGATGGACAATCCGAGCGCACCATTCAGACGTTGGAAGACATGCTGAGAGCTTGCGTCTTGGACTTCAAGGGAAGTTGGGAGAAGCACCTACCGCTTGTTGAGTTCGCCTACAACAACAGCTACCAAGCCAGTATTGGTATGCCACCATACGAAGCGCTCTACGGCCGACCGTGCAGATCGCCCTTGTGTTGGACAGAGACCGGAGAAAACAGCTTGCTAGGACCAGACATCGTGCTTGAGACCACCGAGACGATCAAGTTGGTTCGACAGCGTCTTACCACGGTTCAGAGTTGACAGAAGAGCTATGCCAACCAACGACGGAGACCTTTGGAATTCAAGATAGTAAACCACGTGTTTCTCAAAATCCAGCCACGACGAGGAGTGATTCGATTCGGAAGGAAAGGGAAGCTATCACCTAGGTATATTGGCCCGTTCGAAATCCTAGCCAGAGTGGGAGCAATCGCCTACCGCTTCGCCTTGCCACCTCAGCTTGCAGACGTTCACAATGTATTCCACGTCTCGATGCTGCGAAAGTATGAACCTGATCCAACACACACCCTCAACTGGGAAGAGCTCTAAATCGACAAAGACGCGACTTTTGAAGAAAAATCGGTGAAGATCCTTGACCATCGCGACAAAGTGCTTAGAGAAAAGACTATTTCGCTAGTACACGTGTTATGGAGACATCGAGAAATCGAAAAATCAACTTGGGAACACGAAGACGCCATGCGAGTCAATTACCCACAGTTGTTTACGAACGAAGGTATGACACAAAATTTCGAGGACGAAATTTATTTTAAAGGGGTTAGATTGTAAGAACCTGTTTTTTAG
Source organism: Heliamphora ciliata (assembly GCA_032360265.1). NCBI lineage: Eukaryota > Viridiplantae > Streptophyta > Magnoliopsida > Ericales > Sarraceniaceae > Heliamphora > Heliamphora ciliata. The sequence goes on from JAUMHN010180459.1 coordinate 3,348, forward strand.
ATATAATAATAACCACGGTAATATAGCTGTAGTGTAGTCGCCCATATCGTCACGATCACTCAACACTAGAAAAAATAAAAATAAATAAATAATAATAATTTTAATTATAATTAGTTATGTTACTACAACACAAATTCACACAAACTCCAACACAAATTTTAGTATACACACATACTTAAGTGAATCTCTACAACAAACACAATAAATTAATCAGTAAATCCTAATTCTCTACAACACACAATCTCTATTAAAATAATCCAAAAGTAACGTCAATATATATACTTGTATATATATAAACATATGTAGATATACAATATACAAACTATTATATATATCTCTCTACGACCAAATAAAATAATTCAAAAGCAAAAAGTAAAAGTCATTTTAGTATAAAAAAAAATAATAATAATAATAATAATCAAAAGACCTAAAAGTAGTTTAATGTATATATATATATACATAAATCCCTACAAGTAGCCTAATATTAAAAAATAATAATAATAACAACCTAATATAATAATATAATTTTAAGCCAACTTGTATTTTTAACATAAAAAGACTTAATACAACACATAAATAATTAAATAATGATAAAATAATAGTAAATCATGAAATTAATTTTTAAGATTTAAATTCATCAAATTAAATTAAAACTAGTATAAAAGTGATTAGAAATATACATCAAGTTACGAAATTGAATAAAAATCAAAATTTAGCCCAACCATCACAGCTAAATAATGCTATAGTTAAACTAAAATGTAAAAATTAAGTACAACATCTAGAATTATTATATGAATTCAAATCTTTAATATTCATAGTTAAAAATATACATTAAGTTAATTTTTGAATATAATTCTTGAATAATATAGTACATATATATCATTAAATATACAATAAAATAATAAAATATAACAAAAAAATTAAATATGGAGCCAAAAACCCCCATGGCCAGCCACCTTATTCACCTACACACTCAACTCCAAATTTTTTTATTGCATGGTGTCATACTCCTTTTCTTTGCATACAACATGAGTAGCCAAAATCACCACCCATCTTACACAAGCATCATTGCCTTTCATTAACAATTTTAACTTAAAAAGGACCCCAACCCCCCTCCTTGTTCGGCTAAGAGAGAGGAAACCAACCAAATTTTGTTTTAAAAATATTGTTAAGTGTTCCAAGTAGTGCTAGAGAGGTTCTAGTGAGAGAGTGAGACAAGTACTTGGTGTTCTTGAAGTTCTAGATATTTTTAAGTTTCTCTCTTCAAAGATCTCTATCATTCATCATCATCAACCACAAAAGAAAAGTATGAACAATATTCTTATACATTTATTTTCCATGTACTAAGTCCATCTTAGCTCCTAAACACCTCTAGGTTCAAGATCCATACTGAACACTATGAGATGTGGTTTTGAACTTATTTTCTACTTTTATTCTTTTTCTTCAAACATCTACCATTTTCTTTTATTTTTGACCCATGCAAATGGTATATATCTCATATATAAGTCATATATATGAGAGATATAACTATGCATGCAAGGACCATGGGCCTAGGAGCTCAAAAAGTACCATTTCCCTTCATACTCAAATCTGTCCAGAAAAGGTTTTTACCAAAAATTCAATTTTTGTTATTTTTTTGAGTGATCTAAACTCATTAAAAGTTTCTGACATATTTACTATAGTTTCATATATAAATTATTTGCATGAACGAATTTTGTTGAGATCCAAATCTTTTTTTTTTATTTTTTTAAAAATAGAGAAGTAAATCGGGTCAAAATGGCTATTTGAACAGACCACTTTGAATCTATGCCATTTACTGTAGCAGTAAGCTTTCGGTATGATTTTTATGTGGTTGAATAGATAAACGTCTTATCTTTCTAACCCCACTAGAATCAATCCGTTTGCATATGTGTAGAGAAAATGGTAATGATTCTTTCAAAGTGTGTCGAATCTGAACACTGTTTGATAGAATATTCATAATAAATTCAAGAAAGATGAAATAAATATAAGGTCAAGTTCCAGAACTTCTAAACTCATAGATCTAACACTGTAAAAAATTTTAAAAATGAAATTTTAAGTCTAAGTTTTCAATTCTATTTTTAAAATCACTGAGTATTCACGCCACTGTTCTGAAAATTCTTCTCTGCACTGTCACATAAACTTGTTTGGTTAAAATCAAGGCCTTAGAGGAAAATTTTGAAAAAGTGTAAAACATAAAAAGTGTTCAGAACATCCCAAATAGGATCCCTACCAAATCTCAGAATTTATTTCCATTTCTAAGTATTTTAAAAGTCCTAAAACCAGTAACAAAAATCTAAAAATCCTGAATATGATAAAATGTGATTTTGTTTTAATGTTATTATTTGGAGTTTACCTATGTGGTGTTATGCATGATTGAATAATTAGAATGTGTAATATTGTCTTGATATATTTACATGATTTTAGTTGTTGAATTATTTACATGCAAATTTGATTAAATCATTGATCCATGCACATTATGTTTTAGCCTAAGTATTTTGAGGTGATTTTAGCTTAATTGGTATACTTTTGTCTTACATGCTATTTAATTTTATCTATGCATAAATTCTTATGTAATTTAAAAAATCATAACTTTATGCATATTATGCCGCATCATCATTAGGATGGGTTTTACGGGGTTTTCTATTTTTTTTTAAGAAATGAATGAAAATTGAATCTTAGGGTTGGCACTGTAATTGATGGAATTAAAAATTCTTAGAAAGTTGGATACTGAAAAATATCGTGATATTGGCTATATGCCTTGATTTGTTTTGGAAGGTTTTTGCCCCAAGTGGTAAATGCACATTGTTGTGATATCTGTATTTTGATGAAGGCGGTTCGGGTGGCGTAATAATCAGAGTTAGATTTCGCAATCCCGCGTTTGACCTTGACCTGAGAGTCGAGAGCCTGAGTGTTGACTTGTCCACACCCTTGCCGTTAGTGATGACCCGACTGGACACTTAGTCCGCTACGTAGTCATCCCACGGCTTAAGGAACGCTCTTTGTCGGGTGGTAGATTTGGTCAGCGTAATTGGGATCATGGGGCTTAAGATGATTCACCTTGGTTGGGAGAACCTAGAAAATTTCAATTGGTTGCATCATTCTCATTATTACTCACTGTCATGTATATTCTGTCCTCTTACCTGCTATGTGTTGACTTATACTTGGAGAAATTTTTGTATAATTATGTTGTTCCTTCTGAGGTTTAGTTCACGGCATTCTATGCCAGGTTTTGAGGACGCGAAAGTTCCCGCCAATTATCCGGTGCCAGAGGAGGTGGAACCATGACTCCCATGAGCTAGAACTCTACCAGTTCGCTGCACCCAATTTCTTTTGAGCTAACCGGACTTAGCGTTGTTTTTCTTTAATATTTTCTGCTAAACACACTCTATTTTGGATCTGTAACATTAATCTTATGGTATTCTTATTTTTCTGGATTGATGGGTATTAATCGCTTATTACTATTTCGCACCATTATTAGTTAATTGTCGCTCTAGATGTCTCCAAATTTCGGGGCGTCACATTGGGGGTGTCCAGCACATGTGCTGAAACGAAACGTGGGTAAGTTGGAACCGAGAATAGAAGTCTGTTTTTTTTGTGGGGTATCCCAATGGAACGAAGGGTGGTCTATTTTATATTCCTAAGGATCGGAAGGTCATTGTTAGCACCAATGACCAATTCTTTGAAGAATATTATATTATGAATCATAGGCCTAAAAGTAAAATTGTTCTGGAAAAACTGAGAGAAAATACTAGTAGAACGGAAGAGGATCCACAAGTCACTGATATTCCAATATCTCGTCGTAGTAGGAGGATTATCGGGACAGGTGCAAATCAAGAACATGATGCTGATGCACAGGGTTCAGATTCTGCACAGCCTGTTACTGCTAGTACACAGACACAGGTAGTGTCTCGTCATAGTGAGAGGGTTGTTCATCAACCTGATCGGTATATGTTCTTGGGAGAGTCGTTTGACAAGATCCCGGCTGAACTAAATACCGAGCCCTGTAACTACAATGAAGTACTAAAAGACAAATATGCAAATCTTTGGCAAATGGCTATGAATTCAGAGATGAAATCTATGTATTCCAATCAGGTTTGAAAACTTGTAGAGCCACCCGAAGGGATAAAACCCAATTGATGTAAGTGGATCTACAAGAGGAAGAGAGGAGTAGACGAAAAGGTTGAAACCTTCCAAGCTAGGCTTGTTACTAAAGGGTTCACTCAGAAAGAAGGGATTGACTATGAGGAAACCTTTTTGCCGGTAACTATACTAAAGTCTATCCGGATTCTCTTATCAATTGCCGCACATTTTGATTATGAAATCTGGCAAATGGACATCAAGATAGCTTTTCTTAATGGAAGTCTTGACGAGTGTATCTATATAATACAACCAGACGAATTCATTGCAAAGGGTCAAGAGCACATGTTGTGCAAGCTTAAGATATTCATTTATGGACTTAAGCAGGCATCGAGGTCTTGGAACACTCGGTTTGATCAAGTTATAAAGTCATATGATTTTGATCAAATTCCGGATGAGTCCTGTGTGTACAAGAAGCGTGACAGAAGCGTGATGATCTTCTTAATACTTTATGTAGACGATATCTTACTCATCGAAAACGATGTGGGGGTATTTTCTACAATTAAAGTATGGTTATCTGGGCAGTTCGATATGAAGGACTTTGAACACGCCATTCACATCCTTAGGATCAAGCTTATGCGAGATCGGAAACAAATGATGTTGGGCTTATCACAAGCAAAGTATATCAATGATATCATTGCTCGTTTTAGCATGCAGGATTCCAAGAAAGGATTTATCCCTTTTAGGCATGGAATCACTATATCCAAGGATTAGTATCCTAAGACACTTGATGAGATAGAGAAGATGAAAGCGGTTCCTTATGCTTCGTCAGTATGAAGCCTCATGTATGCTATACTTTGCACTAAACCTGACATCTGCTTTGCCGTTGGCATGGTTAGCAGATATCAGTCTAAACCAAAGCAGAAGTATTGGACTACGGTAAAGAATATAATCAAGTACCTGAAAAGTACTAAGGATTATGTGTTGATTTATCAGGTATATAGTCTAGTACCTTTGAGGTACACAAACTCAAATTTTCAGTCAGACATAGTGCTTGCATCAAAAGACAACCATGTAGATCCTTTACAAAGAGCTTACCGCACTACTAGAAAACAGTTAAAATATCACGTTTTTATACGTGTGATTATAAGGTTATAATCACGCTTTTCCAAGCGTGATTTATGGGGGTGTAATCTAAAATCGAGATTTTCGATCACGCTTTTTACGCGTGATTATTTACACACAAAAAATGTTATTAAAAATAAACTAGTGTGATTGTTAAAACTTTAAAATCTCGATTTTGCATTATCAAACACACTTTTTGTGCGTGATAAAAACTAAAAAGTGTAATTAAAAATAACCAAAAGCGTGATTAAAAATAACCAAAAGCTTGATTAAAAATAAAATTAGTGTAATTGTTAAGTCGATTTCGCATTATCGACCACACTTTTTGTGCGTGATAAAAACTGAAAAAGTTATAAAAAAAAAGTGTGATTAAAAATAACCACTGCGCACCAGCGCGCACCTAATGTTATTTCGAGTCTTTTTTCACCTATTATAGCCTTATCAACTAATTTAATTCCTGACTCACCAATTCTAGCTAATTTCAAATCTAAGTTTTTACGCATTTAGTTCTATCATATCCACAAAGTATAAACATGAAATATAAAAGCCAACTATAAAAGAGCGCTTTCAACAGAATAAACTCTAAGTTTCAAACACAAGGCAACAAAACAAATTACCATGACTGTAATGAAAGAATTCATTAAATTTTCAAAAAAATATATTCATATGACACTCGATAATCTTTTGATCAATTGTACCAAATTAAAAAAAATACCTAATAATTTAAAATTTGTCACAATACAAACTGAAAAAATTCTTGCTAAAGAAAGGAGCAGCAATTCCAACAAATCCATCACTTGAACCAATGCTGAGAAGAACAATACTAGCCACATTCTGGAATCTACAAGTCAGTTCAATTCACAAGATAGAATTAGCATAGAACAAAAAAATAGTAAGAAAGTTGCTCAAAAATTGAAAAAATAAACTATTGCTGTAACCCCAAAATCATATATTCTCATCCAAGACCAGAACGTTAGAAGCCTTATGCATAAATTGTCACGACCTCAAACCCGATGCGCGTAATCCCCACATTATCACCCGTTCTCCCTATGACTATAACTTCTCCTATGATATTCTCTCGAATTCTTTAACTCATTTTTAAATGAATAACTCCCAGATTTATAAAATAATCTAAGTATAAAATTTATAAATTTCGGCAGAATTTTCTTTATTTTCGAACTATCCCAAACATCCAAAAACCTGTTAAATTCAAACAACAATCTATACTCAGGCACAGTCTGGATTTCAACTCACAATCACAATGCAAACTAATTAATGGCAACTATTTCCACATCAATTTCTTTTAACTCCATCCAATGCTCAACACAATTACTATTATTCCAGAAAATAAAAAAACATCAACAAGACTGTAAACTGACCAAAGCATTTCTTTTTAAAATTTTAGTCACACAAACTAAGAAATAGAAAGATTCCAAACAAGAAAATTGATAATTCAGTGTCAGAGTTCTCATCACCTTTTCTTGGTAAATAGATTGAGAATTCACACCATTGACATAGTTAAGTCCTAATAATAAAGTGGACCTGCAGCAATAGAAGTCAAGCTTAGAGATGTTACTACTGTCCACATCTATAATTTGATAAAATTCTTACTGTTGTATTTGTGTCTGTAATAATTTTACCTTGCCACCAATTTCCTCTAGAAGTAATCTGTGAATTGTTTCCATTGAGATCATCTTCCACCACACCTTTCTTGACGTAATAATACATTCAAAATACATTAAAACTGTAAGTTCTATTATCTGGCAATCAATCATGCTAACAATGATAATATGATACTATATGATATATGATATATGAAACATTTAAAACTAACCTGAACAGCATCAGCTGCAGCATACCTTGCATATTTACTTTACTTTACTCGATAATAATATGATACTATATGATATGATATATGTAAGATAGAAAGTACAAAATTAATTAACAAAATCATATTTGTACAAGAAGGGGAATATATAGTAGAAGAAGAAAAAAAATTGATGGAAGAATGATAGAACAACACAAACAATTATTTATTGTCAATTAATTTATTCTCTTATCATAGTACAACTCAAACAATTATTTCAAATACCCAATTTAGCTATTTTGAGCCCGTTCATGGAAAACAAGTTGATGTGTTCATTTCCATACCAAATATGCAGATAATAAATAATGACTAATGAAAATGCATGCCACACAATGTTTCCTCAAAACAGTAAGCTAATACAAACAATGCCATGTAAATTTATACTTCTGAAAGAATTATATATATATCCTGTTTCACCATTTCAATCTAACCAATTTGTCCAACTTGACCTGATCCTCCCACCCTCCAAACAAATCTCGTGGAAAAAGTATAACAGGAATTGCTATAAAGTGAAGACACAAGAAACAACAGTGCAATACAATAGCCATGCATTACGTACTTCGTTCAAGTATCATTGACTAATTGCTAATTTTTTATATTTAAATCGAATACATAGTTGTGTCATTGATCGACAATGATGTTGTAAGCACTGGGATAATCCACAAAAGCTTGGGTTTGCAAATCATTCTTATTTAAATTATGAAAAATCAATGCTAGCAAATATAGAATTGGACCAAGTAGGCAATCTCAAACATTAGATTTTATTAGTAGATAACAATGTATATGCATTTACTAGGTCGAGTTAAGAACATCTCATAAATTATAGTGCAAACCATATATCATAGTTGTGTTTACAACTGGGTTAAATAGTGTGTACAAGTTGTCTACTGCAAGCATGGACCCATTGGAGGTTTCGTCTCTCTCTGATAATTTTTTAATACAGTTGAACAATTTGATGATAGGCTTGTACAGTTTATCGCAAACTAACATACTCAAACCAACAAGCTTTTGTAGCGTGCTGCATTCCTTGAGTAGGACAGGGAAATGGAAGTAGCTCATTCAATAGCTGCTACTGCTGGTGAAACTAAGGTAAGTTGGTGATTTAAGTATGTAGAAACCAACTTTTCTATTTTTCCATGGTCTGTGGCATTTTGGTTGCTGCCATTTTCTTGTATAGAATTGTATAACGAGTTGGACGCAAAGATCTTGTATAGATTAGGCTCCATCTGACAAGTAGGGCCCATTTAATGTTTCCCAACTACTAGGAATGCAAAAGAGGTCCTTGGAGGGTGAGTGGATCCTGATATGGCCTAATCTGATCTGGGTATTTTTCATGGGATCACTGATCTTTGATATAGGACATTGTGTTATTTGCTAGGGGATGCTAGTTAGCATATTGAAAAGTACTTGCAGTGAAATGATCAAATCTGTTCTTGAAAAGAGGAGTTATTGATACTTGAGGCTGAGACAATAGGTGAGTGTAGCTGAAAGAAGGAAAACAAATTTGTTGATATGGGACTATGGGAGCTTGCCTTCATCCCTTTTGTAGATGTAGATATGGTAACTTACTAAAAAACGGGCCACAACCATACATCCTTATGGTGTGAGCTATATTACATGTACTTAGATACGAGTGTCAGGTGCGGGTATATGTCTTGTCGGATTCATCTAATTCTCATATCAAAGACACTAGGACACAACAAAATATTCGTTTTCTTTAATATATTTCTTTTTATTTTTTAGAATTAAATAGTGTGTACAAGTTTTCATATGGCATTGCATACATAATGAGAGTTTATATATAGTTTTATGGTACATTTGAATTCCTAAAGATGCTTTTAAAGTAAATGTTCAACTAAAAATGTCAAACATATATCCAAATGTCGAGTGTCTATCCAAGTGTCGAGTGCCTGACATAAGTACTTTATACATATAGAAGAGTTCATGTAATAGAGAGTTAATAATTTCTACAATTCTATTTAGCTTTGCACATTAGTTCTTGACAAAAGATTAAGGGTTTCACTTTGGCCTATAATACGAAGATTTGGCAGATACGTGCAAATGAATCAGTCAAATATCAAAGAGGGGTAATCACAACCACAAATGTGCTACACGGCACATCTATCAAATAAAAAAAATTGCTTTTAGAATCAGCATAAGGCGCTACTATGGCTTTATTATGTAGTCTAATGTGATAAATTGTCTTTTATTGACCCAAATGCAACCTAATTCTCTATCATGTGTTCATTTTTCTCTCTTTCCCCCTGTTACATACAAGCGGTGGAGAGAAAATTGGCAGGGGAAAGGAAAGCATTGATAGCGAAGTCAAGGAAGTGAAAGATAACTTGGCCATATGATTGGTATAGAAATAAGGAACAATTTTTAACAAGTATATTTTTAACGTCATTATTTGGACAGTAAAATTTTTATGGACTAAGTGTCAGGTTGACCATACATAATTTGAGTGGATCTCAGATGTCGTCTAGATTATGATGTAAAATAGATAGTTGTCATATTAAAGCAGATGGGAGCATGCAGGGAACTATAAAAGAGATTGATCAATTTCTTGAGTTTGTACATTATAAATATGAACATTTTTAATTCTAATTTGGTGCTATGCTTGGTGATGCTAATACTGGAATAGCCTAACCTTTCGTTATATACATTTACTGAGAGAGGAACACTTGGGGAGCACGCATAAGAGACTTTATGGACATAATTATGATGTTGAAATGTAAAATTTTCTAGGCCAATTGATGAGAAATTGGGAATCATTTGGGATCATGAAATGAACTGCTATCATCAAAAAATCTTGTTCCCATTTCCATTTTAACTAGAATTAATGTTCCCATAGGTGTTGATTGAAAAAGAACAGGTCAAGATATATGGAATATTGATTTGGATGGTTTTTTTATGTTTATGTTTAAATGCCACTGTCAACACGCCTGCCGCAGTTACCTCTGATGAAACTCAACTCTTCATCGGTATTTAAATTACTTCTGAGAAGTACTGTAGGAAGGTAGCAATGTTCTTTTCCTCCAATTACTTCAGACAATTTGTGTTTCTGAGTTTCTACTATTTTCTTTCTACAGGCTTCAGAAAATGTGGACACTCACTTTATCTGCTTCACCTCTGTGGATGGTAAATAACTCCAAAATCCCCCTCCCCCCGCCCCCGCCGCCCCACCCCCCCAAGAAAAGAAAAAAAAAAAACATAGATTTTTGAAATGCTCATTGGACTTAAATAGTGGATGATAATTATTAATTTTCAACCTCTATGATTTCTTTTGAATGATTGGAGGACCTCTATGGGACATGGCACTAATATCTGCCGGGTAACAGCTAGAATTACAATCCACCAATAACAAGGCTCTGGAGCACCAAATTTAAATGAAGGCATAGCTTTGCCAAATACTCCCTTAATAATTTGAGAATTAATACAAATATACGATGAAGGATTCAATTTATGTGATTTTTTTGGCTGGATTTAAGTGGTATTAAGTGTTTTCCAATTTACAATCTCCACTGTCCAGCTAAGATTCTCTCTTTTTTGGTACATAAAGATTTATCTTGTGTTCCTTACTCCTTCCGTCTAATGCAAGTTTTGTTTTGGCATTTTCACTTTTCAGGAAGGAGAAAGGAAACTAAAATATAGGTTCTCTATCTTCTCCATGTAACACACTCTGTTTCTCCCTTTACACACACACACGCACTTTATTGATTGTGTAGAGGATCAGAATTGGGATCTACTGGTCCCGTCCAAGCTGGCTGTGACGTCAGGGGAGAATGCCACGTGTGAACCTACACAAGAAAGGGATGAAATACCTGCCGGTGGCTTTATACCGATGGACCCTCCGACGATTAAGTCAGGCAAGGAATTTTAGAGAGAGAAGGGATAGCTTAAGAGTAAATTTGAGCAGAGTTTTGGCTAGTAAAAGGGAGCATACCTTTTCTTCTGAAGATGTTAGCTATTTATAGGTGAAAATATACTTGACCCGACTGTGGAGTCCGACCCGACCTGAGCAGATCGAGTTATACCTTTTCTCTTAGATCAATGTATAGCAATTAATGTCTTGATGGTGACTTATCAGAGCCATCATTGAATATCTCTGCAGATGCCTTTTGTCATGTCTAGATGTTCACCAGTACTCAGGTCTAGCCTGGGTTAAACTGCAGGCCTAATTTGGGCTAGGGCTGAGCCACCCCTATTTTACCATTTTACCCCTGAATTGGCTTATTCATTATTGATCTCTCATCTTCATACTAATTCTCAGGCCTGTGTTCCACGGGACACGATCTTCAATGTCACCTGGCCAGCTCGGCTTAGTGATCAAGCATCTTGCTTTGCTCGGCAATGAATGCCGAGCATCCTTCCAATGGCGCCGAGCATCATGTCATCGGGGTTTGGGAGCCGAGCTCTCTAGTGCTCGGAGACATTATCATATAGCTCGGCCTATCGTCCGAGTTGATGTGGACATGTCGAGGGACGTCCTGGGCAGACATGGACTGCTGCACTGCATGGACCTCCACGCGGGCTCCACGTGGTCTTGGTCGGAACTTGATCCCCCTCAATTGCCCCCATCATCTTGCTGTTGATCGGGAACACGAGTTGCTGGAAGATGATCTGATGTTCTTGCTCGATTTTTCGTTTCACCTTTTGGATGGGAGGCTTGTTGAGTAAGCTTCGCTGATATGCTATCACTCAGCTGTCTTTTCTGCCACGTGTCGAGTCCCTACTGGCTCTGCGGTGCATTTAATGCGTGCATTGAATGCATACGGCGTCAGCTGTACCTTGGGTACTGGAACGTTACTGGAATGTCGGCCGTCGTATCAATAAATGTCAATCATTTGGCTTAATGATGGCGGATTTGCTTGGATTTTCTTGTCCGATCAAACATTTTGCTCGGGATCCTTAATCTGACGACGGACGTTGCTCGGTTCCGTAATCTGAACACCAGTAGTATGATGTCCAGCCTTCACAAGTTGTTCGGGCATACCTGATCGGGATACACGCGCCGCGTGCGCTAAATGCGCATTAAATGCACACGGCGTGCGTCAGGGCATGCGCCATAACTGCTGACTTTTGGCGCTTCATTTGAATCGTCCATGAAGCTATAAAAAGGGGAGGGTATTCTCTCCTCCCCTTTTTTACGAATTACTTAGACTCCCAGGACTTAGGCGATTTTCGGCAATCACCTTCCTCAACTCCGGCGACTGCTACTATTACAACTCTGACGGTTTCTAAGAACCTCAATCTCATCTTTAACCAGGTTAGCGCCTCATCTTCCACTTTTCCTTCTTTTTCATGATAAACTGCGGTTAAAATCGCCGTGGGGAGACACCTGTGGTTGTATGCATATATGTATCTAAAAACTTTCCCCTTTTTTTTTAGATGGGGCGCCTTGCTCGTTATATTGACACGCCCGAGGCTTTGGCCGGGCTCCGTCGAGCTAGGTCAATCCCGGATGATGTCACTATTTGCCAGGCCATTGATAAAGAGACCTGGAGTACTGAAGAGCCCGGGGGTGCAGTTTTTCCTCTCGTGGCTCTCTCAGAGTCCAGGCTGGAGTTTTCCCTCCTAAGAACGTGAGGGAAGCTTTGGCTTTTTATCGGCTGTGCTCGGCGTAGCTTACCCCAAACCTCTTTTCCATACTGATGGGGGTAGCACTATTGAATCGGTACATGGGCATCGATCTCGGTGTTCGGGAGGTTCAATACTGCTATTCCATCTCTGAGACGTCCAAAGGCCAGAACAGGTACTATCTCAAGGCTAAGGAGGGACGTCAGATAGTGCTTGACCTAAAGAACTCCCACAAGGGAGATTTAGAAGATTTCATAGTGGTCGGGGGCAACTGACAGCTCGGCCCTGGCGTCCACGACCAACGTGAACGGCTCTGCCCCACGAGAGCTGGATCTCTAGGTAGCCGAGCTCCCCCAAGAATTTTATATTGCACTTAATTTCTTTATATATATCCTGAGGTCTAATGTCTTGAAATTTTCAGGTGCCTACTGTAATACCACCGCCATCAAGGACAAGAGAGATCGAAGAGAAGGGCGGGTTAACCTCGACCACCTCAGGCACATGCTTGACTGAGACAAGGAAGTCTGCAGTTTCAAGAGGTTGTTCAACGGTGCTCTGATCTGACCAGACGAGCTCGGGCATCGCCTTGAACCAATCGAAGGAGGTGTAGCAGAGGCAGGTCAGAGCACGAAAGCTTCCACCTCCCGTGCAATCAGCAGCAGACCATCCTCCAGCTCTACTAGCTGGACAATCTTAGAGGCAATCGAGATGTTGTAGAGGAATCTTTTTGACCTGCTCAAGAATGTTCCTGGACTGCCCACGCCTGCTTGCTCAGTCGGCGCGACGTCTTCCCAGCCTACGGCGTCGGCCACGAGCACCCCTACACCTCCTCGAGTACCAGCTCCTACGCCTGCTCGAGCCAGCAGGAAGAGACCAACGGCCTCCGAGGTGGCCGATCGGGCAATCAGGCGCAAGATCGAGACCTTCGCGCCACCCGTGCCTAGCCAACCAGAAGGACCCGGGTTTCCTTCTGAGCAGCTGTCCGAGGTCCCACTTACCTTTGCCCATACTCATCGCGATAATCCACTCACTGCCCGAGACTCCGTGCAGGAGAGCCACCATGTGGCTAGGGCGTTGGCGAAGAGCCTCTGTCTTCCGAAGGACAAGGCTTTTTATGCGGCCCTCTCCAACACTACGTTGTGCAAGCAGTCCACACAACATGTGATTGTGGTAAGGATCCGACCCTGAGCTTCCCTTTAACTTCTGCACATATCGTGACTATTTTCTACCGACCTTTATTTCACCTTGCAGGGCCTTCAGATGGGCATGGAGGCTGCTGAACGTTGCAGCCAGCTGCAGGAGAAACACGACCTCCTGCACGTCGAAGTCCTCAAGCTTAGGGAGGATGTCAAAGTCTTTCAAGTGCAGGTCGGTGAGGCCTGTATAGCGAGAGAAGAAGCGGAGGTCCGAGCTACCAAAGCCCTGGATTCCGTCAAAGAACAGGAGTCCAACCTCGCCTCAGTGCTCGGCCAGCTGGAGGTATCTTCCAAGGCCAAGGCCAATCTGAGGTCAGCCAATGCCCAGGTCTTCGAGGAAAGGTATAACGAAGGATACGATAAGGCTGGGGATGTATACGCCGCTCAAGTAATGAGCATGCAGAACCCCCTATTCAAAATAGGGTGGGATGCTGCTCTTACAGCTGCTGTGGTCGGCCCTGAATCCGAGCTTCACTAGAAAGTTCCATGGATTCAGCCGTCCATACCGTTCTCGGACCAACTCGCGCACCTGATCGGCATTGCCATTCCTCCTGGCCCGATCGTTGAGGCCGACCCGATCACGACGATCGAGGTTCCTCCCCCTCCTCCTTCTGAATAAGCAGGCTCCGAACTACCACCTCCGTCACAACCTGAGCTCTAAATTGATAACTCGGACGGCGACGCAGAATTCGAAGAGCTCGAGCCTTTATGGCCCGAACGCTCGAACTCACATGCTAACTTTATGGTCGATCTGACCACAAAGGATGAGGCCCACGGGGAGGTTCCCGAAGTCGTCGAAGAAGTTGGTTCTCCTGATCGGGAAGCTGTTGAGGAAGAACAAGCCTAGTTTTTCCTTTGTTTAATTTTCATTTGTATTTTTCAACTTTCACTGCACAACCTCGTTTCTTTTGTGTGGTCGGCGTGCCACCAGCTGTACTCCCTTTTATCATTAATGAAAAAAAGTTTTTATGTTCGTCGTCTTGTAGTTGTTATTCTTATACTGCATTTGCATTTGCCCTCTCATTGCTTTCAATTTTTTACAAGTATATGAAGCTTGGCTTCACACTATTGGGTGAGGTCGGACAATCCCTAATCATATTGAGATCACACTGAACTAAAATGCATAACAAACTCACAAGATCACCCGAACACCTTCTATACATTCCAGTTGCGCAATGTAAATAACTGAGCACATCTCGATGGTCGGGCAAAACCTCACAATTTGCCGAGCAAGTCCACCTGTGACCCAGGATTGAGATGTAGAAATCTCAAAATTTCCCAAGTTATTCACGCCCGGCTTAGGCTTTCCTCTTCGGTCATACCTGCCGATGAAACCCACGTGACTCAGGGTAGAGATGTAGAAATCTCAAAACTTTCCAAGTCATTCACGCATGGCTTAGGCTTTCCCGTTCGGTCATACCTGTCGATCAAACCCTTGTGACTCAGGGTAAAGATGTAAAAATCTCAAAATTTCCCAAGTCATTCAAGGTCGGGAAACGATCCTGTTCATCTCTTGTTCCCATTGATGGGTCATAACGCCTGGTCAGGCGTGGTGATCACAATGGGTCCTCGGAACTGTAGAGCATACGGCATCATTAGCCTTCTCTGACCAGATCGATGGTACCAAGCCGAGCTAGGACTTTTTGTCCCTAGCGTGGCTTGGGGCCACCAGGAATTTTGGTGCTTAGGCAAGCTAGAACTTTCTTGCCCTGGCATGGCTCGAAGCCACCAGGACTTTTGGTGCCTAACCGAGCTAGGACTTTCTTGCCCTGGCATGGCTCGAAGCCACCGGGACTTTTGGTGCCTACCCGAGCTAGGACTTTCTTGCCCTGGCGTGGCTCGAAGCCAACGGGATTTTTGATGCCTAGCTGAGCTAGGGCTTTCTTGCCCTGGCGTGGCTCGAAGCCACCGGGACTTTTGGTACCTAGCCGAGCTGGGACTTTCTCGCCCTATCATGGCTCGAAGCCACTGGGACTTTTGATGCCTAGCCGAGCTAGGACTTTCTTTCCCTGGCATGGGTCGAAGCCACCGAAACTTTTGGTGCCTAGCCGACCTAGGACTTTCTTGCCCTGGCGTGGCTCGAAGCCACCGGGATTTTTGGTGCCTAACCGAGCTAGGACTTTCTTTCCTTGGCATGGCTCGAAGCCACCGGGACTTTTGGTGCCTAGCCGAACTAGGACTTTCTTTCCCTGGCGTGGCTCGAAGCCACCGGGACTTTTGGTTCCTAGCCAAGCAAGGACTTTCTGCGACGATGTCATCAATAATGCACAATCGGTAGAAAAATTCTCTTTATTCCTCGTTCTAAACAAATGTATATTACAGACTTCAATGATAAAACTTTCTTAAATTCTGGGCATTCCACGGCCTTGGGATCTGCTTTCCTTCCATGTCTTAGAGTCTGTATGGTCCCGTGCCAGCAACTGACGTAACCTTGTATGGACCCACCTAGGTCGGACCTAACTTGCCATCAAGGGGGTCCTTTGTATTAAGGAGGATCTTCCTGAGGACCCGCTTGCCGATCTAGAAGCTCCTCTAATTCTCCTGTCTGTTGTAGAACTTTGCAAGTTGTTGTTGGTAGGATGCCAGTTTGACCAGTGCCTGTACCCTTCTTTCCTCTGCCAGGTCCAATTCTCGAGCTATGCTGAGATCATTACTCCCGGACTCGAAGGCTTCAGATCTGATGGTAGGCATGCCGACCGCCAAAGGGATTACGGCTTCTAGCCCATAGGCCATGGCGAATGGCGTCTCCGTAGTAGAACTCCTGGGAGTTGTTCGGTAAGCCCACAGCACGGAGGGGAGTTCGTCCGCCCACTTCCTTTAGCTTTCTTTAGTCTTCTCTTCAGCCCTGATAGAAGTGTCTTGTTCGAGATTTCTGCTTGACCATTGCTCTGGGGGAATGAATGTGTTGAGAAACGAATTTTTATGCCTAGGCCTGAGCAGAACCTATTGAACAAATTGTTGTCGAATTGCTTCCCATTATCTGCAACTATGCTGCACGGAACACCAAATCTGGTGATGATGTTCTTCCATAAAAACTTCTTCGTGTCCATATCTCTGATGTTGGCCAAGGGCTCAGCCTCTACCCACTTGGAGAAATAATCTGTAGCTACAATTAGGAACTTTCTACTGCCAGGAGCTTTAGGCAATGGCCCAACAATATCCAGTCCCCACTGAACAAAGGTCCATGGGCTAGTGATCAGACTAAGCTCCTCGGCTGATTGCCTATGCAAGGGAGCAAACCTTTGACACTTCTCGCACTTCTGTGAATAGACCTGAGCATTTTTCCGCATGTAGGGCCACCAATAGCCTTGGCTCATTGCTCTGTATGCCATGGCTCTCCCCCTGGAGTGGCCCCCGTATATCCCTTCGTGAAGTTCGAACAGAAAGTCCTGGATCTTATTCGGATGAACACATAGCAGATAGGGGCCTGAGAAAGACCTCCTGTACTGTTAACCCTTGGGAGATAACCAAAAATGCGCAGACTTGTGTCTGATCTTGTGCGCCTCTTTTTTGTCCTCTGGGAGTTGACCATTATTGAGAAAATTGATAATAGGGTCCATCCAGCTTGGCTCATGGTCTTCTTGAATAGCACATATTTTACGAGCAGTGGTATCAATGCTCGAGCTCTCCTGCTTCTACACTTCCACAATTCTCTTTAGCCCGAGCTCGTTTGCAGAGGGCAGGGCTGCCAGAGCGTCAGCATGAGAGTTCCCCTCTCGGCAGACCTGCTCAATCTGTATTTTTTCAAAACCTTTGATCAGCTTGAGAGCAATAGCTAAGTAAGCGGCCATCTTATCATCCCGGCATTGTACTGCCCAGTCATCTGATTGACCACTAACTGTGAATCATAAAAAACTTTCAACTTTCGGATGCCTAGGAGCTCAACACTCCTATGTCCTGCGAGTAGTGCTTCATACTCGGCTTTGTTATTGGAGGCTGGGAACCCCAACCTTATTGAGTGTTCTATCACTGATCCATCGGGGGAGATGAGGACCACTCTTGCTCCAGAGCCCTTCTGATTTGAAGCACCATCAGTGAATAGCCTCCACTCTTGCAGTGTTGGTGGTCGGGATTGGGCATTGGATGCCCCATTTGCGTCTCCATCCCTTTTCTCTGGCTGGTCATCCTTCCCCCCAGCTCGGGCTCGAGTAGGGTTGAGTCCGAGCTGTGCTGCGTGGCCGGCTTGGAGAATTCAACAATAAAATCTGTGAGGATCTGACCTTTAATTGCTGTTCTTGGTTGGAACTCGATATCGTATTCTTTGAGCTCTACTCCCCATTTGGCAATCCCACCAGATAGATCGGCTTGACGTAGCAGGGCTTTAAGAGGGTGTGCAGTTAAAATAATGATCTTGTGGGCTTGAAAGTACTGTGCTAGCTTTCGAGATGCCATAAACAGGGATAGTGCTAGCTTCTCCAAAGACAAGTATCTGGTCTCGACATCGAGGAGGGTGTGACTAACATAATAGATCGGGAGCTACTCGGCAGTATTCATTTTGAGTAAGACGGCACTGGCCGCGTGATCGGATACTACAAGGTACATGTATAGGTCTTCCCCAAACAAGGGCTTGGAGAGGAGAGGAGCCGAGGTCAGGTACTCCTTCAAATTTTGGAGAGCC
>JAUMHN010180783.1:0-21825 GCA_032360265.1 Heliamphora ciliata
CCAGTATCCTTCTCTGAACT
This sequence comes from Heliamphora ciliata, assembly GCA_032360265.1. Taxonomy (NCBI): domain Eukaryota; kingdom Viridiplantae; phylum Streptophyta; class Magnoliopsida; order Ericales; family Sarraceniaceae; genus Heliamphora; species Heliamphora ciliata. The sequence goes on from JAUMHN010180783.1 coordinate 21, forward strand.
TCATAGCTTCTTACTCAGTCATGAGTTTCTCCACAAAGATGCTTTCTCCATGCTTCAAATCTCCTCTTCTTCAGCTCCTCCTCAAGCCAACCTTACTGAAACCATGGCTCGCCCTCGTGATAATCAGTCTGGTACTAATTAGGGCTCTTCTGGCTTCTCTCGCTCTCGCGGTCGTGGTTGTCACAACCATTATGGTCATGGTCGCCATCGCTCTAATTATGCTGGCATTCTTCCTCTCCCGTCATCTGATACTCGGGCTCGCTGTCAAATCTGTGGTCTAACCAACCATACTGCTGCTCACTGCTACCATCGGTTTAACCAACATGTTAATCCCAGTGCTCACCTCACTACTTATGGGTCTCCATCGCCTGCTCCAATGGATTGGTTTCCTGATACTGGTGCTACACACCATGTCACTCCGAACATTGCCATTCTCTCTAATGTGAAAAACTATCATGGGACCTGGGATTGGTTTCCTGATACTGGTGCTACACACCATGTCACTCAGTAATGGTAATGGTATTTCCATTTCACACATCGGTTCTTCTGTTCTTCACTCTCCCACCTCTTCCTTTCCTCTTCCTACAGTTCTTCGTGTTCCCTCTTTCACTAAATCATTGCTTTCTGTTCATCAGTTTAGCAAAGATAATAATGTCTTCTTCGAATTTCACCCATCTCATTTTCTTGTTAAGGATCAAGCTTCCAAGAAAGTTCTTCTTCACGGTAAGAATGAAGATGGCCTCTACAAGCTTCAATCATCGGTCTCCTCTCCGCTGCCGCTGGCACTGTCCTCCGAATGCGTCTCTCTCACTCACTGGCATCATCGTCTCGGTCATCCCCATAAACGTGTCCTTCGTTAAGTCGTCAAAGCTCATGTTCTCCCATTTTCTTCTTCAAAATCATGTCCCAGCAGCCTTTGTCACGCATGTCAACTTGGTAAATCCTCCCGACTTTCACTGCATTGTACTGAGAATAAAAATTTAGATCCTTTTGATTTACTTTTCAGTGATGTATGGGGACCTTCACCAATTCCGTTTGCTGATGGTCATAAATATTTTGTTATCTTTATGGATACTTTAACAAAATATATTTGGTATTTTTTAATATTCAATAAATCTGATGTATTTCTTTTGTTCACGAAATTTCTTGCCATGGTTGAACGTCAATTTTCTTGTAAAATCAAATCTGTTCAAACCGATTGGGGTGGCGAATATCGTAAACTCCATCCTTATTTTCAAAATTTGGGTATCATTCATCGGTTACCGTGTCCTCACACTCTTGAACAAAATGGTTTAATTGAACGTCGGCATCGTCATATTGTCGAAACTAGTCTTGCCCTTCTTGTGCATGGTTCTGCTCTTCACAAATATTGGCATTTTGCTTTTGAAACTGCTGTCTACTTAATTAATCGTCTACCATCTCGTGTCTCACATATTTTTTCCCCATTGCAGCTTTTGTTTAAACGGTCTCCCGATCATCATTTCTTAAAATTTTTTGGTTGTTTATGTTATCTTTATCTTTGTCCCTATCGCACACATAAAATTTCTTTTCGTTCCACACCATGTGTTTTTCTTGGTTACAGTCCATCTCACTTGGGCAATCGGTGTCTTGATTTTACAACCGGTCGTATTTACATAGTGCGTCACGTCCGTTTTGATGAAAATCAATTCCCTTTTTCCAATGAATTTCGACAGGATATCTCCCCCAATTCTCCACCCACGTTGCCTTCCCCCTTTGTCACGTTTCCTCTCCACATTCATCATCCACCACCTCCCATTTCCTCCACTTCTCCCAACACGAATCCACCGTTGCTATCATCTCCACTCAATTCGGCAAGCTTATCCCGACTGCATCAATCTCCCCAAATTTAAATTCCAACTTATCCGTTCAATTCAAATTTGCACTCAACAGGATTCAACTTATCTCCTCATAATTCCTCTTCACCTGCCCAGACTCAATCTTCCCCAAATTCAATCCCACAATTTCCGCCTCCATCTCACATTCTTCACCTGCTCACCAATCTTCACTTCAGCCGCACCTTCAAACCTCACTGGTTTGGCCTTCATCTTCATCTTCTTCTCCACTTATCTCGGTCTCCTCTCTCTCCTCGTTACCCCCTTCCATTCAAACCAGCAATCTTCTCCCAAAAACTCGGCAGACCAATTCTCTCACTCACAGCTCACCCACACAAACTGCTCTTCCTTCTATTTCGGCCCCATCCCGTCCAAATCGCCGCCCACCGCGACCTCCTCCATCCAAATTGCACCTCCGCTGATCCCTCTGTCCTCCACCGCTTTCGGTTCATTCCCCATCAATTTTGCCAAATCTAGCTATATCCATATCTTTCCCAACTCCCTCCATTCCGAACCCATCTCCCTAAGTTTCGGCAACTGGGTTCTCTTCCACACCCAATCTCACCACTTTCACTTTCTCTCTGCCAGTTCAATCCTCTTTATCTGCTCCCTTTGCTTCAAATCAGGGATTTCCACTTGCAACAAATCAGGGATTTCCATCGGGTCCTACTCTTTCACCTATCTCCACTACCCGAACCCCTGTGCCCTCTCCCCATACCGGATCTCTTCCTAACCCAACCAAAACCCAACTCTTATCTCCTCTAGTTTCTGCCACCTCATCTTCCACATATTCGATTCCACCTACTCAAAGTCTTAGTCTTATTGTCGGTTTAAATCACCCACCACAACTTACTAATTCCAATCCCTCCTCTACTCGAACTCATCCAATGGTTCTTCGCCACATGTCCCCACCTCCGAATGCTTTGTTCACCCAATCATCTTCTCCCTCAACATCTAATTCTACTTCTGTTTCTACTCCTGAACCCACGCGTTTTACACTTGCCAACAAAAACCCTTTATGGCGTCAAGCCATGTCTGCTGAAATCAATGATCTTATTCGTAATGGCACTTGGAGTCTACAACCCCCTCCTCCTCATTCCAATATCATTGGGTGTAAATGGGTTTATCGGATCAAACATCGTGCAGACGGGTCCATTGAACGTTACAAAGCCCGTTTGGTGGCAAAAGGTTTTCATCAACAAGAAGGTATCGATTATTTTGAGACTTTCAGTCCTGTTATCAAACCTACTATGATTCGGACTGTCCTCTCCATTGCTGTTTCTCGCGGCTGGTCTATTCGCCAATTGGATGTTCATAATGCATTTCTTCATGGAATTTTACACGAAGAAGTTTACATGCATCAACCCCCTAGATTTGTTGATTTGGATCACCCTAACTATGTGTGCAAGCTTCACAAGTCTCTTTATGGTCTCAAGCAAGCATCCTGTGCTTGGTTCTCTCGTCTCACCACTTTTCTTCAATCCATTCACTTTCGTGCCTCTAAATCTAATTCATCGTTGTTTATTTATCATCATGCTGACATCAGTATATTTATCTTAATTTACGTTGATAATATTATTATTACTGGCTCTTCTTCATCTCATATTCATCGTATTATCTCTTCTCTTGGTGAGGAATTTGCCATCAAAGATCTTGGAAACATTCATTATTTTTTGGGTGTCGAGGTTCATTCTACATCCACCGGTCTCTTTCTATCTCAACACAAATACATTCTGGATATTTTTCATAAATCTGGGATGGATCATTCGAAGCCAATTCATACACCTCTCTCCACTACATTAAAGTTGACTACTGCCGCTGGGCCTCCATTTAAAGATCCAACTTTATATCGCCAAATTGTTGGCTCTCTCCAATATCTTTCACTCACCCGGCCTGACATAGCCTTTGCAGTCAACCGGTTCTGTCAATATATGCACTCTCCCACAGATACACATTGGCAAGTTGTGAAATGGATTCTTCGCTACCTCAAACAGACATCTACTTTTAGTCTTCTGCTTCGCAAATCTCTCTCCTCACAATTGTAGGCTTTTTCTTATGCCGACTGGGCTGGTTGTATGGATGATCGTAAATCAACTGGTGCTTATGCAAATTATTTAGGAAATAATTTAATCTCTTGGTCATCCAGAAAACAACGTACTGTTTGCACGATCATCTACTGAGTCCGAATATAAGGCACTCGCTGATGCTACTGCTGAAGTCTCCTGGCTACGGTCACTTTTAACTGAACTTGGTATCTTACTCGCTCAACCACCTATTCTTTGGTGTGACAGCCTTGGTGCCACTTATTTGTCTGCGAATCCTATCTTTCATGCTCGCACCAAACATGTTGAGATCAACTTTCATTTTGTTCGTGACAAAGTAGCACGCAAAGAGGTTCAAGTTTAATTCATCTCTACCAAAGATCAGATTGCTGACATTCTTACCAAGGCTTTGCCTTCTACCTCTTTTCACCAACTTCGCGACAAGCTGCAAATCCTATCATTGGACAAGCTGCAAATCTAATTCTTGGTTTCTACATCTTGAGGGGGGCTGTTGAGATATTATAATTTAAATTTCAAATCTTCCTTGTAACCTAATCCTATCTGTATTTTGTAACTTCATGTATCTATAAATATAGAGCTCTCTCTTTATGTTTAACAGAGAGAAAATATTCCATTCATATTCTTGTGAGCAGTATATTCAACAGGGACTGGTTAGAGAATTGGTTTGAGGTAGTACACGAGTGGAGCTACAAGGAAACAACCTCACTAGGAGAGTGTGGGTACAGATAGAAGGTGTATCACTTTATGCCTGGAATGAACACGCCTTGGTGAGTATAGGGGGCAAGTGGGGTGTTGTGGTCGGGGTTGATGAGAAAACTAGTAAAAGGCAGGAAATTAAAATATGGAGGGTCCTTGTGTCCACTAGTAATGCGAACTCCATTAACTAGTTCTACCACCTTAAGGTGGAGAAGTTTATATATGCCATCAGGTGTAATGAGCAGAACTTTCAGAAGTTATTTTTGTGGGACGATCAGTGTGGAGATGAAGGCCTCTGTAATGCTAAACCTAAAGGGGACATTACGAATGTGCGCGGGTTGGCGTGCAGATTGATTGAAAATCCATTAACTAAATCATTTATAGCGGTATAAATTTTTTTATCCCATCACTGAACCACTCACTTCATAAAATTGGCGAATTAGTTGTTTTTATGGGTGATTTTGCAATGGTGAATTGGACAAATTGGCGGTTTAAAAATTAAGTAAATATCTTATTAAAATGTCATTTTATTCAATATCAAAACAAAAATAAAGCCATATATTTTTAAAGGGATCCATAATAACAATGAAATATCCTCATTATTTTAGAAGTTTTCTGTTTACTGAAGACCTGAGGTTATAACTTATGAGTTACAGACTATACAGTACAACAACCACAACCTATAAATTAAGAATAACACTAAAAAATAATTAAGTAATAACTATTATATGCGAGCGGGTCGATTGATTGATGGGTAGAAGTGGTTCAAAATAACACCATCAACTTACCCACGTATTTTTCTTCTCAATCACCCAAATCGCCTTGTTCTTTCATTTTATTTTGCTTGGGTCAGTGCGGTGTGGGAGGGTGTAGGTACGAGGTGGTTGGATTGATTGTAAAATTTTTGAATAACCCTATGGGACGTGGCCCAACCATCCATCCATGTCGAGGTGGACCTTGCAAGTGCTTTTGACGAGGAGGTAAGGGAAGTGCAAGCTAACCTTGCCTCTGTAATGAGCCGTTGATCATGCCTGGTCAAGGAAGCCTCACGGAGAAGGCGTCTGAGGATGTGGAATTAGCTTAGTTGAGGAATCCAACTCTAATGTTGCAGTCGAGATTTCAAATTGTAAAACAAAAAGGGTAATACCCTCAGAGCATACATGTAGTAGCCCTAAAGGGTCTAAAAAAGGGGTTACAACTAGCAAGAAAGGTCAAAAAGGAGGTCAGAGAACCAAGGAGCTGGGAGCGAGCAAGGGTGCTGACCTACGGGAACTAAGTAGACCCTAATGCTTGCTGAGTTCAATTGTAGGGTTATTTCTGTCGTAGGGTTATTTTTGTTGAAGGGAGTGCTGATAGGGGTAATGTTGAGGACTTATATGAATTTGGCAATCCCCATGTTGACTCAGAACATTATGTGCAGATCCAAATACCTACTATAGGAGGGAAGAAAAAGAAGAAGAAATTGTTGGCAGAGTTAGGCCTTCTAACTATCAGAAATAGTGGAGAAAGGGCAAAGCACAAAAAGACTAAAAGTAGGCAGCTGAGTCCACAACTTTAGTCCAATCTTCCCTATCTACCCAAGATTTCTTGAACTACAACAATATCATCGGTAGGGAGGCCGAACTGGTCCTTGAAACTGGAAGAGTAATGGTCCTAAACTTTGTAAGAGGTGAGGCTCAGATCCTATCAAATGTGATGGCTATGAAAGAGGTTGAAGTTAGAATGAGGAAAGGTTGGGGTGATCTTCCATGAGGATATTATCCAAAAATGTTACGGGGATGGGAAGGTCATAGAAAAAGAGAATGATAAGGAAGCAGATAGGGAGTAGGCATATACAAAATGTGTTTCTCCAAGAAACTAAGTGGGTAGAGTGTAATCATGCTAAAGTTAGGTCTGTCTGGGGTAGTGATGAGCGTGTTTGTGTAACGCCCGAAATCTCAGGAACATTATGACATACATATAATAGTAGGGATTATGCTAGTGAATCATTTTATAATTAGAATATAAGTAATACATCCATAAACATTAGGGTTTTTCGCGACAAATACCACAAAAGTAAAGATTATAGTTATCCACTAAAAAAATAAGAGTTTGGTTACAGATGGAAAAAGAAAAAAAAACCAACTATAATAAAGTGAGAGTGACAACAAAAGAAATTTAAAATTGATCTTCCCGACGCAACCCCAAAATCTTGTTTCCCCGAGAATTCCTTTGACGCATTGAACCTTTTGTCTTTTGTAACGACTCGAGCTTTCAAAATTTTTTTTAATAAATCAAATATTACTTAATAAATATAATAATAAATAAGATATATAATTTATAACAATAAATAATTTAATAGCATAATAATTTTTTTAGAAGATAAAATTTCTTCAAGAAAGAAATAACTTTTAGAAGGCTATAATTTTTTTTTCAGAAGACAAAATAATTAAGAAACAAATAAGTAAAATAATGATATTTATACATATAAATCTTTATCTCTATATATACATGCATATGCCATTAGGGTTGGATTAATTTAGAAATCACTGTGCCGCAACAGTAGCTTAGGAGAAATCCCAAAAAAATCAGTGCACCGCTGGGGAGAAAATCGGGGGAGAAAATCAACCTGCGTTTTCGCACGGATCAAGGGCTAAACGAAGTTGGACCGTCGTGATTCTTAAGAGGCATACTCATGGCATCGTGTTTTTCATAATCAACGGTTTCGTTTTTCAACCGGTAAGATTTAAACCTACATTTATTTTTGTTGATCGTTACAAATAAAATTCGATTATTTCGGCGTTTCGTTTTCTTCTCATTCTCCAACTGTTCTTCGTTTTTTTTAGAAAGAGAGAGAAGAATGAGCCTCTGGATTTGTAAAACTAAGAAAGAGTCTAAACCATTCGTCTCAAACTGAAGCCATTATCGTCGTGCTGTCGTAGAAAAGCGAAAAATGTAACCGAAATCATTAGTTTTCCAACGCATCGATATTTTTTCTTTTCTTTTGATTTTAGTTCCAATTATTTGCTATATTTTAATATGTATGATGAATATTCTGATATTAAGGGTTTGCTTTTAATATAAGCAATTAATCAAAAATTGAAAAAAAAAATAGCCGAATCACTAGATGTGTGCCGTTCAATATTTAATTACTTCGATGAATCCTATGATCATTTAGTTGATGAATATTTTTTGAATATATGTAATAAATATTTTGAAATTAAAGGGGTTTATTTCAAAAATATATATATAATAATAATAATAATAATAATAATAATAATTAATCAATTAGTCAAATTTTAATTGGGTTTCGTAGAAAAAGTTAAATTATTATTATTTTTTAAAAGGAAGTTATGTAAATACGAAACTCGGATTCAAACTGACACTTGACACATTTTGTTTGATTCTATGATTATTTGTTTATCGATTCATGCATGTTTAGATATCTTATGATGTCATTGATGATCGTATGTTAAGTTATCATTTTTTTTTTGTTATAGCATGATTCGTATTCACATGATTGGTTATCGATTTTAGCATGATTTTAACTATTGAGAATATGCTCATCGGGAGGGTTGCATAAATAAACTTCGCATGCTAAAAATCATAATGGGATTAATTACGAGGGGTTAGTTGTATGTCGTGGTTTGTGGTGGTGATAGATATTATCAAGGTGCACCCACCGCAGGCTGGGCCGGTGTTCGAACTTTGATAATATCCAACGGAGTTTAGATTTTTTATAAGTTACCTGGCAGACACCCGCTGGTGTTCGAACTTTGATAATAGTTGTATGTCGTGATTTAGATTTTTGATAAGTTAGGCTGGGCCGGTGTATATTTTAGGGTAACTTATCAAGCAGACACAAATACATTCTCGATTGTAATTCTAGGATAATTATCGGGCAGAAACAAACCGTAAGTTGGATCTTGTTATTATTTTAGGATATTATCTAGCTCGAACAGTAGAAACTTCTCGTATATTAGATTTGATGTTGATGATGATGAGGAGGATGTGTTTGGGTAGTGATTCAAGATAATTTTAATTAGAGTTATTAGTAATTAATTAAATCACGATGCATTTTGATATATCTGTTGTTTATTTGTTGCTACCTGTTGATGTGATTAGCTATCGATCCATACTTTACTTGTGATGAGTTTACTGAGTTCTTCGAACTCATGACTTCGTTTTATGTTATCTTGGTGATTCAAACACCAGATTATGAAGTGTAGGATGACGTCATAGAGGAGAATACAGAAGAACAGATAAAGCCCTGGTTCATGTGAACCTAGCCACCAGAGTCTTTATTATCAGCATATTTTTTTATTTTTAGTTATTTTTTTATTACTTTTCGCTGCAAAAATAATGATGTAATAAAATTTATGATTTAATTTTATTTTTTATTTTTTGAGAAATATTAGAATAAGATTTTGCCTTTCTATTGCCTAGTATTTTATTTGTCGCTCTAGATGAATTCAAAATTTTTGGATCGTCACAGTTGGTATCAGAGTACTAGGTTCAATCTTTACCCACGCAATCATAGATTCAACTTAAATAAGGTTAAAACGTAACAATTTTTTTAATAATAACTGTTTAAAAGTCTTGGTTTATTTGTTCATATAGATGAATCGAGGGAGAGGCAGACCCTGCTGATACTTGGAACCATGACAAAATGTGGAACCTAAAGTGTTCGAAGGACAGAAAGAATCGCCACCGGTACCACGAGACGGGGGCTTTAATTTTCTACTCTGGACCCTCGTCGATGCAATAAGGAATTCACAGCCTGCACCTGCTCAAGCACAGTGCGTTCAAACTGACAAGATGACTTTGTTTTCTGATTTTTGCCGACAGTGACCCCTGACGTTCAGTGGAGGAACCCGTCCCCAGGAGGTAGAGAGTTGGCTGAATTAGGTGAAAAAGATGCTAGAGAGCATGGCCGTTAGGGATGAAGCCGATCGACTAGCCCTGGCCACTTATCAATTAGAGGGGGAAGCTGACCACTGGTGGAATTCGATAAGGAATTCCCGTCATGTGGCTATCATGCAACAGTTTGAGGAGTTATTCCTCCAGAAGTACTTCTCAGATGCACAGAGACAAGAGATGATATGAAGTTTTCTGGAGCTTAAATAGGCATGGATGATAGTAGCGGAATATGCTTCCAAGTTCGAAGAGTTAGGCCGTTATGCTGGGGCCATTATTCCAAATAAAGCGTTTAAGGCCAGAAAGTTCGAGAAGGGCTTGGAGCGCTGAACCGTGGCAGAGTTATGAGCGCACGCCTTCCTACCTATGTTGAGGTTGTTGACATCGCCCTGTTGATGGAGAAAGAGGTTCCTGATACGAATAAAGTGTTCCAGGCCAGAGTTAGATCGTCCAAGGGAGGCCCCATTCGTAATAACAACCGGGGCCAAGTAATCACTTCCAAGCCATACAAACCACCGAATCAGAATGAACCCAAAGCTTATCGATGCTTCACTTGTGGTCAAGAAGGCCATCAAAAGTTTGAATGCCCACAAAATCAATTCATGGGAACTGGCAACCACAGCGGCCTCCGTCACAATAGCAGCCACAAAATTAGCAGCAGCAAAGGACTCAGAACCCAAGTCCAGTGGCTAACTGGAACAATAATGGCAATCAGAAAGGAGCTCAGAACGGGGGGAACAAAAATGGTAATCAGGGTGGCAGAATCTTTGCTCTTCAAGGTGATAAGACCGACGACAATTAGATCATCCAAGGTATGTTTGTTCTTTTTAGTACATTGGTAAAAGTTCTTTTCGATACCGGTGCATCGCATTCTTTCATTTCTACATCTTGCATGAAAACACTCGACATAGAACCAGAAAGTTTGAAGCAAGCATTGAAGATTGTTTCACCATTAGGAAGCCTACAGTGTATAGAGACTGTATGTAAGTCCTGTGTGTTGAGAATCTCCGGATTTAGTCTGCTTTGTGATCTTCGAGTGATGGACTTCAGAGATTTTGATATAATCTTCGGTATGGATTGGCTGTCAGCACACCGAGCAGTGATTAATTGTTATCATAAAAGAATCCGTGTAAGCGCCAGAGATGGAACATTTTGTAAGATTCGAGGAGATAGAAAGGAGCCTCTCATTACACAGGAAAACAAAACCGATGGAATCGCTAGTTTTATCACCAGCCTGACCATTAGTGATGACTCACTAAGGAAGAACCTTTCACAGATTGTTGAGGAGTTTGTTGACGTTTTTCTTGATGAATTGTCAGGGTTACCCCCTAAGAGGGATGTGGAGTTCTCAATTGAGCTACAACCCGGCACTGCACTAATCTCAATCCCTCCGCATAGAATGGCACCAGCAGAGTTACGAGAATTAAAGGATCAGTTGTGAGAGTTAGAAGGGAAGGGGTTTACTCGCCTGAGTACCTCCCCTTGAGGTGCGCCTGCACTCTTTGTGAAGAACAAGGATGGATCTTTGCGGTTGTGCATAGATCGTCGACAGTTGAATCGAGTGACGAATAAGAACAGATATCAGTTACCAAGAATTGACGACCTTTTTGATCAGCTTCGAGGAGTGTCGTACTTTTCAAAAATTAACCTTCGATCTGGTTATCACTAGCTAAGAGTTAAGGAAGAAGATATTTCGAAGATAGCTTTTCGTACTAGATATGGCCATTACGAGTTTTTAGTGATGCCATTCGGATTGGCCAATGCACCCGCAGTATTCATGGGCTCAATGAACAAGTTGTTCTAGCCATTCTTGGATCAGTTCGTGGTAGTATTCATTGATGGCGTTTTAGTATACTCCCACACTAAAGAAGATCATAAGAAACACCTGAGAACTACCCTCCAAGTTTTACAAAATGCACAGTTGTATGGCAAAGCTAGCAAATGTGAGTTTTGGCAACGAAAAGTAAAATTCTTGGGACATGTTATATTCGAAAAAGGAGTATCAGTGGACCTAGCAAAGGTAGAAACTGTGATGAACTAGAAGCAACCAAAGTCAGTTTTTGAAGTTCGTAGTTTTCTAGGCCAGACTGGCTATTATCAAAGATTTATTTAGGATTTCTCTAAATTGACCCGATCGATGATGAGGTTGACGCAGAAAGGGATCAAGTTTGAATAGAGCGATGTTTGTGAAAAAACTTTTCAAGAGTTGAAGACGAGATTAATCAGTGCACCCATTCTGAGAGTACCCAACAGAAACGTAGGTTATACAGTGTTTTGCAATGCATCTAAGGAAGGTCTTGGCTGTGTTATTATGCAAGCTGGTAAGATTGTAGCATATAGGTCTCAACAGCTTAAGCCGCATGAGCAGAATTATCCTACTCACGATTTGGAGTTGGCAGCAGTAGTAAGATGTGGAGACACTATCTATACGGAGAAAAGTTTGAACTCTTCACTGATCATAAGAGTCTCAAATATTTGTTTACACAAAAGGAGCTAAACATGAGACAACGATGTTGGATGGAGTATCTGGGAGATTAAGATTTCTGTATTGCATATCATCCTAATAGGGCGAATGTGGTGGCTGATGCCTTAAGCAGGAAAACAAGAGTAGAATTGGCTTGTCTATGGAATTCATTGGAGACCCTCAGTGAGTATCATTTGCAACCGTCATAAGGAAGTGAAGGTATCTATTTCAGTGTGACAGTGGCAACACCGAGTCTAGTCCAGCAAGTTTTAGAAGCACGGAGATTTGATCAAGAGGTAGCTTTCATCAAACACAAGCTGTTTATGGGCTCAAACACATTCCATACCCAACCACGACGCACTTAACCGTGCCCCAACAACCCACATCTAGCCATGCGCGTCACCCCGAGGACGTCACCTAAAAAATACCCGAGATCACGACATGATACCTAAAACCACAACACAACTAACCGAACCCCAAAGGGCGTCCAACAGAAATTCAATTGACTAACCCCATAATCAATCAAATAAATACCATAAGAAACTAATTGGAAACCAAGAACCTAACCAAAACCTTCAAAACACCAAGCCCAGAACCTCAGTCGACTGGACCCCAACCCCCAATTGATTGAAAACACACTGAAAAAGCCAAAAATACCCAGAATCACTGTCCAGTCGACCGAACCCCACGGTACAGTCGACCGAACTCAAGAACCCAGGTTCAGTCGACTAAACCTCAAGATCCAGTCGACTGAACTCAAGCGAAAATAGTTTTTGAGCTACGGGTTTGGCCCTCCAAACCCCTAATCGAAGCCTCCAGACTCTGATTCAACACCCTCAAACATCCACACGCTTAGGCCTAACACCAAGACCACGAAAGAAACACTCGACGCCCTATTTCATCCACCGAAATCGACGAAAAGTCAATTTTTAGCCCAAAAACCCAACTTGAAACAAACTCATATCTACAGCAATCTAACCGTTAAAAACACACACGATTACACGTAGCACCCTTATACAGCAGTAAGGTCTAGAATCCTATCTCGGTGAATTAAAAACTCGACGCGTCGAACCACGTGCAAAATAGAGCTTAGTCGGAATGAAATTCTGTCCAGATAAACGTGTAACCCATCGTGCCAAAAGCAAGAATCTGCTATTGAATTGTTGAAAATCGAACCCCGGGCCCTCAAGAACTTAGAGAGAAGGCGGAGAAAAAAAAGAAAACTTACTAGAGAAGTTTTAAAATATCTAACTCTAGATATTTATAGGTCTCTAAAATATCTTTTTTTTTAATTTTTTAAAATTCGCACCGTAACACCCCACAACCCCGGGATCTTGCCCTGTATGCATATCTAACCCCGTTCATGCATCAAAAGTATTTAAAAAACATGCTAAAGCAAAAAAATACTAAACGCGCGTCGATAAATGCTGAAAAAGAAAATGGTCAAGGTCTCACACATTCCGTCAAATAAGTATACAAATAGACCTCCTGAACTAAATAAACGTATCAAATAAACCCCATTAACTATTCAATGATATCACTTCAACACTTTCCATTTGAATGATTTGAATTCTAGCTCTCTATTTTTCGTTAACTTAGAAAACGGAATGTTAATGGAAGGAGTTAAAGTGATACCATTAAATAGTTAAAGGGTCATTTTATACGCTTCGTTAGTTTAGGGGTAAAGTGATACACGGTTATAGTATGAGGAATGTTGGTGTAATTTTCTTTTTATTTTATATATATATAGGTGCAAGATCTCTTTGGAATTTAAAGCAATATATATTTGATTATAATTGATTTTATGTAAAACAAAATATATCAAATCTTGGCACTTCCCCTAGGCATGGCTGACTAAGGGGTTTTTTAATATTATTTTATTATTTTTGTTATTTTTCTATTTTAATTAAAAGGTGAGACTAAAATTTTATATGTATCTACTTTTTTTTGGTCTTTTATGTATATGTGATTTGGGCTTAATTATAATTTTCTTAATCTATGGTTTTTAGAATTTTAGGTTTACCACTTGAGAGTAATATTAATAAATTTTTGGGTTAAAAGTTAATATTTCCTATTAGGTTTTGGGTCCGAGATTCTATCTCTAGGTTTAGCTCTTTAGGTTCCTAATCTTAATGTAACCCTAATATGATAACACTGCTTCTACTAGTTCTTCTTTTATAACTTCGTGACCTAACATTGGACCCTTACAATTTGAGTAGGGTTCGATGCCTTGGGGAGATCAAGTGGTCTGCTTTGTGTGTGGGATATGGAGTTCCTAGTTGTACATCAAAAATTGGCCCACAAGAACTACATAGTCAACCAATGAATTATCTTGGGAGGCTTCAACTGTGTCTTAGGCAATGTTTATGTCCCATGTGAGGCTATAGATAAACTTGATGTGTGGAATGACCTAAAGAACTTCAAAGAAAACTTGAATGTCCTTTTATATTTGGGTGGAGACTTCAATGAGATTAAGTCCATTTGGGAAAGGTCAGACTATTGTAGGGTGAGTAGAGGTATGAAGGAGTTCAAAGTTTGGATAGAAGATAGGCTCTTAGTGAACCTTCCCCTCTTATGTAGGTTGTTTACTTAGTCTAGTATGCAAGATAATCCCCCATTGAGTCGCATTAATAGATTCCTCTTGAGTTGTGAGTAGATTAACACCTTTAAGGTAAAGCAATGTGGGTTGACTAGAGTACTTTTTTATCATTCCCCTATTCTCATATCAGATGAGCAACTTGATTGGGGGACTAAGCCATTCAAGCTATTCAATACCTGGCTGGGATGTGCATCTTTCGAAAAGATGGTTCATAGCTCCTGGGCTCTGGAAGGGAAAAGGGGTGAGCTGGCTTCGGCTTCACTCTGTACAGTATGCTGAAGAATCTCAAGACCCAGATCAAGAAATGGAATATGGAAGTCATTGGTAATATTAAAAGGAATATTAGCCAAGTAGAAAATGACCTAAACAAGCTAGATTTGGCAGAGGGAGAGGGTGCCCTTCAACAAGACCTTCTAAGAGCTAAGAAGGAATTGAGAGCAAATCTTTGGATTTGTCATAGGACAACTAAGAGTATGTAGGACAAAAATCAAGATAGCTATGGCGAAAGCTTAGTGATAGGATCACATTTTTCTTCCACACAATGGCGAAGAGGAGTAAATGTAACTTCATTGGCAATTAGCTCATGAAAGACGATTACTAGCCCAACCCTAAGAGGTTAAAGAAGGTGTAGCTGTGCATTTCTTTGGTATTTTCAGTGAGGTTAAATGGAAAAGACCTATTTTTTAGTGTGAAATATTGAAGACCCTTAACCAGGCAAGCAGCCTCCATCTAGATGATTTATTTTCTAAGCTTGAAATCTACCTTGCCATCTACTATTGTGCAGGAGACAAAGCCCTAGGCCCAGATGGTTTCACCCTTAGATTTTTAACGAGGTTTTGGAATTTGGTTAAGCATGACATTCTCAAAATCATGTTAGAATTCCATTCCAATGGAAGGCTTCTTAAGTGCTTAAATTTCTCTTTATCACTCTAGTACCTAAGGTTAATAGTCCTCAATTCCTGAAGGAATTTAAGCCTATTAGTCTTATGGGTTCCATCTATAAAATTCTTGCAAAAGCCCTAGCTAGGAGATTGAAAAGGGTGTTGGGCTCTATGGTTGATGAAAAATAAACATCTCTTATTATTAGTAGGCAAATCCTTGATGGCACCCTCATTTTAAATCAAATTTATAATGATAGCATCCTCATTATATATTCTTGGTTACATATAACAGATAATAGCGTCGTTTATTGTTTCGAATCGCTGTATTAGTACACTTTGTGTGTATTGAACAGGACCACATTGGGGTAATTAATTTTATAATGACTACATAAATTAATTCACACTATAATGTTATTGTAAGTGCTTATGCCCTTAATTTTAAAATAATTATTATTTACATATATTTAATACTATTATTTTTTTATTTATTAGAGGGTGCAATCTTTTATGGGTCTATAGTCTTGGTGAGTTAAATAGCGGTATTAATTATATGGTTAATATTAATTATTGTCGGAATCCACGTCACAATTGTTCGGGATTGACGATACCCCCTTAAGGAAACTTATAAGTTTTGACTGGGCCAAATCCTGCAGGTGGATTTAATTATCCGGTAATCAAATCAGTTAAGCAGAAGGGTTTAAGGAATTTCAAAGATGCCGATGAAATTAAATTGTCAGAAATTAAATTTAATTGGCGGATATAAAAAATCTTAACATGAGGAGATGAGTTAAGCATTTAATAATAAGAGCTCAATGCAAATTAGTCTTGAAATTATGGTTAAGAGTGCAGTTACAGTTCTTTAGTGGTATGAACTGTAATTTAGTGTTTTATGAAAATTACAAAAATCACTGCAAGATTTTTATAATTACAGAAATCGCTGAGAGGTTTACATATTTACGAAAACCGTTGGATGGATATTTGGGTTACACTAGAAGTCTATGTCATAATTACTCCATAGGTTCCTGCTGTAGCCCTATAAATATGCAGGTAGGCTGAACCAAATTTATAAGTTGTCTTTCATGACTAAGGTTGTTCAGGTTCTGTCGGTATCAGTTCTTGAAGGATCGTAACCCACACTACGTTCGGAAATCGCATTGAAAATACAGTAGACGGTCCGATTGGAGCTTCAACTCAGGAAATCAAAATTCGTAATTGAAGAATTGCCCAAAAGGTATTCATCTGAATTAACTGTGGTATTACGGGTTTTTATTTTGATCATTCGACATCAAAAGAAATTTATCAGGAGCCTGTTTCGGCGATTGCCCGTCCAATTTTATTTTTTTAAAAATTATTTACAAATCAATGATCTTAGCAGTTTACCTCTAACATATCCTACTAAGCAGACCAAGTTGAAGAGAGGCCTAGGCAAGGGGATACCATATCCCTCTTTTTATTCAACCTAGTAGCCGAAGAGCTCAATGCTATGCTAAACAAGGCTTCCAAGCTAGGGTGGTTGAGTGGCACTATAATTGGCAGCCAAGGCTTAAGGACTAGTCATTTGCAATATGCAGATGACACTATCTTCTTTTATAAGCCCGTGGCTCAAGAGATTAGCTATATTAAAAGGGTCTTGTTGGAACTAGTAGCTTGAAGATCAATTTCTCGAAATGCTTGGTGTTTCGAGTTGGGGTTCCAGCATCTAGTCTAATCTCCCTAGCTAATTTATTCAGATGCAAAGTGAGCAAGCTGCCCATAAAGTACCTTGGACTCCCTTTGGGCATCATCCAAGGGTTGTTAGAAATTGAGTTCCTCTAATCGATAAGTATAAGAAGAGGATAATCCCTTGGAAGGAAAAGTACCTATCAAAGGCTGGTAGACTCCAATTAATAAAAGCAACATTATCTAACCTTCATGCGTATTATCTATCCTTGTATATGTTACCTAAAGTTGTGATCTCCCAAATTGAGAAGATTCAAAGGCGATTTCTTTGAGGTGATGAGGATGGCCATAGGAAGATCCACTCGGTTGGTTGGGAGAGGGTAATCCAAAGTAAGGAATCTGGTGGTTTAAGTGTGCCTAACATTTGAGTGAGGAATGTTGTCTACCTCCTAAAATGGTGGTAAAGGTTTGAGAGGGAAAAGAATAGCCTCTAGATGAGGGTTATATGTAGTAAATACCAAGGGCATCCCTTGGATTGGTTCCTAGCGATGAAGAAGGGTGAAAAAGAGTCTGCACTTTAGAAGGATATTCTAAAGGAGGGCTCTTCTCAAGGGTTGCAGTATAACGTTTTTAAGAAATAGTGTTACCTTAGTTTGGGGATGGAGCATGTATTAGTTTTTGGAAGGATGGTTAGATGAATGGGCAACCTCCTAAGGGGCAGTTTCCAAGACTTCATATACTTTCATTACAGAAGGATGCACCTATTCAAGACTTGCTCCAAAGGAATATGCAGTCATCTCCTTAGAATTTTCTTTTCAAAAGAGGCCTGCGTGAATGGAGGCTAAGTAGTCTTGTGCAGTACATTTGCACTCAATCTCATTCAACCTAAAATAAATAGTAGTGATGAGCTATGGTCGAAAGGCGAGCAAAGTAGTTGCTTCTCAACCAGGTCTCTTTGTCAAGGCTTTGACCTTAACCTGGGAAGAACCAAATCAAGTTTAAGAGAGGTATAAGTGAAGGCCAACCCACAAAAAATTCAGCTTTTCACTTGGATAGCACTTATTGACAGAATCCCTACTGAAAAATTTTTTGCCAAAAAGAGGATCCTCTCTATCAATAGCTCTGTGTCTTGTACCTTGTGTGGGGAAGGGATTGAGTCCTCCTCCCACTTACTGGTGGAGTGCTGTTGGGCCTAGAGGGTATGGTCTGCTCTAATGTGCTGGTGAGGCTTATGTTGGGTTTGTCCTAGCAGGCTTAATATTCTATTGTCTTAGTGGAAGAGGATAGAAGGTGGTGGTATGACTAAACATATTTTGGTTAGTGTAGCTTATACGTCTATTTGGGCTATCTAGATGGCCAAGAATAGGAATGTGTTCCTAAGTTAGGAAGTAGATTAGAGCTCAATTGTGTTGAGGAGGTCAAAATTAAAGCTACCTTGTGGACCAAAGCTAGGCTTGATCCCTCTGCTTGTTTAGTTCATGATTTCCTTTTCAACATTGAGGCAGTGAGAAGCCTGAAGGTTAAGAGGTTAAAGTGTCCCTTGGTCACTATTTGCTCAACCTCGTTTGGAGATGATTGTCACCATTGTAAAACTTGGTGCTATGCTAAATGTGCTGCTACGTTGAGTTGATGTGCATTGCTGATATTACTCTGGATGTTGCTGCTATGCTGGGTATGTTAGGTTTTGCTACTATGATGGGTTTTGGTTGCTTTGCTTGGCATTACTGCTATGCTGAGTGTTGGCTTCGTGCTATGCTGAATCTGCTACTATGCTGATGTTAGGGTTTTATACTGAAAACTATGAATTTATTTGGTTTTAGTCTTTAATTTTATTTTAATAAAATTAATTTTTTATTTTATAAGAATCTTAATGAGCAATGTATGCAATATCATTTCTTTAATGTTATACATGGATGTCTTTTATTCTGTACAGTATTTAATCTAGTGTGTAGAGTACGACTTGCACACAGAAGACTAAATTATAGGTTCTTGTAGAATATAAGTATTTGTTCACAGTTTAGATAGAAATGGACATACCATTGATACGATTGTAGCACAGAATTTTAGTAAACTCGTCTTGGTTACGGAAAATAGATAATAACGTCGTCTATTGTTTCGACTCTATATACTAGTACACTTTGTGTGTATTGAACGGGACACATTGGGATAATTAATTTTATACTGACTATATAAGTTAATTCACACCCCAATATTACTATGAGGCTCGTCTTCGTTGTTTTGATTCATTACAGGGTACGATCTTATATGGGTCTATATTTTTGGTAAGTTGGATAGCGATATTAATTATATGGTGAATATTAATTATTTACGGAATTCACGTTTCAATTGTTCGGGATTGACGATACCTCTTAAGAAAGCTTATAAGTTTTAACCGGACCAAACTCTGTAGGTGCATTTAATTATCCGGTGGTTAGATAAATTAAACGGAATGGTTTAAGGAATTTAAAGATACCAATTAAATTAAATTGTTAGTAATTAAATTTAATTGGTGGGTATCAAGAATCTTAACATGGGGAGATGAGTTAAGCATTTAATAAGAAGAGCTCAATGTAAGATGGTCATGAGATTATGGTTTAAAGTGCAGTTACAGTTGTTTAGTGGTGTGAACTGTAATTTAGTGCTTTATAAAAATTACAGAAACTGTTGTAACGTTTTTATAATTATAGATACCACTGTGAGGTTTGCAAAATTGCGAAAACCGCTGGATGGATATTTGGGTTACACTAGAAGTCTTTATCATAATTACTCCACAGGTCCCTACTGTAGCTCTATAAATACACAGGTAAGCTGAGCCATATTTATAACTCGTCTTTCAAGATTAAGGTTGACCAGGTTCTGCCGGTACAAGTTCTCGAAGAATCGTAACCCACACTACGTTCGGAAATCGCATCAGGAATACAGTAGAAGGTCTGACCGGAGCTTCAACTAGGAATCAAAAGTTCGTAGTTGGAAAATCAACCAAAAAAGTATTCATCTAAATTAACTGTGATGGCATGAGTTTTACTTTGATCGTTTGACATTAAAGGTTTTTATCTAAAGCCTGTTTTGGCGATTGTCCGTTCGGTTTTTATTTTTGAAAAAACGTTTACAAAATCAATAATCTTAACAGTTTGCCTCCAACATCTGAATGCTGCTAAGTTGCTGGGTTTTGTTGCTATTCTGTATGCTCTTGAGAAGATTTATGTTGCTTTGTGTGTTGTTATTACTCACTTTGTTGGATGGTTCCTCGTTAACCACTAGGTCTTATTTGTTCTCCTTGAGGGTGTTTGTTTGCATCTTTATTAAGGTGCTTCAATCCCAATAGATGTCTCTCATCCTCTTTTACATAAAAATTTTTCTCTTTACCGAAAAAAAAAATTCAAAAGTCATTATTAAGTGTCTCTAGGTATTGCCAAGCATGTCACAAGTTAAGGCCTCGTTTTGGCTAAATTTTAGAGATTTTTCTTATTTTGTCTTTTTGAAATTTTCTTACTTTCTAACTAAAAATTTGTACATTTTTTAATCGTCTCGATGAGATGAATCGAAAAAAATAAAAAATAATAAAAATACGAAATTCTTTTTACTAAACATGAAAATAAGCAACATAAAAGTAGGCTTATTTTTGTTTTTTCTATTTCATTTTTTTATATTTTGCTCAAAAAAATTTACTTTTTCGACTTATATCTATGAGAGGAGTCGAAAGTATAATAATTTGACTAAATAATGAAAACCTTCACTAAAATTGAAAATAAATAAAATAAAATTAGCAATTATCCCAAACGGGACCTTATATAATTAATTTATACATTGATATTAATCTTTTTATATTAGTTTTTATCAGTGGGACACTGAATAATTTCAACCAAATTAGATATTTATGTTGCGGTCTAATGGTGGTATGAATTGAATAATTTCAGAATATTATGTAGCATTGTTTATATGGTGCTATTAGTCATTAATGTAACAAAAAATATGCATTTCAAATGTGATAGTATATTGGTTCACTTTTATTGAGTATGTTTGTATGTGGGAGACAAAGAATACCCATATAATATATATTAAACCTTTTAATTTATCAAAAATACAACGTGATAGTATGAAAGTACCTAATAATTTTCTTGGGTTCATTTGTCTGTTAACTTCTGCTTTTTACATCATTTTTCATTAAAGTTGGCAAGAAAATGCTAAGAGCTTTGGGACAATGATCAGGAAAGCAAACAATGTTAAGAAAATGAGATAATAGAAGAAGAAACAGAGAATATTATAATGGTTTGAGGCACGGAGAATTTCTTTTTTTAAGATGATATTTGCCCCTCAATTAATTCGAGTTTGGTACACGATCTTTGACAAATTGTCTTGGATTCTATAGATAGTAATTATAGAGAAATTCCACAATTTCTCTAAGAATCTAATACGATTAATGAGCATATAAAGGAAGGAAAAAATAATTTTGATGTGTAATAAAATCTTGTATTTATCGAAACATAGAGGCACTTTAAAAGTGAAGAAATTGAGAAGAGAAAATAACTGTATATTTTCTGTCTATTGAAACTGTATAATATATGGTCAATTTATAGGCAAATAGGGATAAACAATAAAGGAGATACAATAGAATAAAATCAAATCAAAATAAAATCAATCTAATCAATCTAATATTCTAATCAATCTAATATTTCAACATTCCCCCTCAAACG
>JAUMHN010180893.1:0-21822 GCA_032360265.1 Heliamphora ciliata
CCCCCCCCCCCCCCCCCCCCCCCCCCCCCCCCCCCCCCCCCCCCCCCCCCCCCCCCCCCCCCCCCCCCCCCCCCCATCAGCACGTTCTCACTCTCGAACACCTTTTGCGCCTTCAGTCCAGCCTCCCTCTTCTACCCCGTCCTGACCGTCATCAGGGATTTCCACTACCACCTCGCCATCAAAGGCATGACGGCTGGTGGCGGTGTCCTGTATGTCCCCGAGACGGGGCAGAGGGAGTTTAGGGGGAAGCTCAGGGTCGGTTGGATCTACCTCGGCGACTTGCTCCTCGATGGCAGCTGCAGCATCATCACCCGTGGGAGGCTCACTCCAAAGGGGAGAGTTCAGGGGGACTCCAGCTCGCTCCAAGCCTTGTTTATATCCAAGAACAAGGAGCTCGGTCTTTATGCTGAGGAGTTCTTTTGATAAATGGGCTCCGCACTCATCCCAACTCTGTTGCCAGAGCTGATCGTCGCGTTCGGCCTGGTTTGCTTCGAGGTCAGCTACTATCCTCTTCTGTGTTTCGGCCTCCGATTGCGCAACAGCCATCATACTCCTCAGCTCGGCGTTGGCAGAAGTAATCACAGCCGCTTTCTCCCTGGCTCTCCTTAGCTCTTCTTTTACCTTTTTCTCTTCCTCTTCGGCCACCTTCAATCGAGCCTCCATCCCCTGAAGGGCCGAAGCATTCCAGGCGAGATCAACCTCGAGACTCTTCGCATGTCTGGTGGATTAGGTGAGGGCCCTACCGAGCTTTTTTGTCTCTCTCGATACCTCGGCAAAACGATCGTGTAGCCCGGTCACGGCCTGGAGTTGCTAAATAGAGAAGGAAAGAGATAAGCAATAGGGAAAACAAAAACGTCTAGCAAACCAATGAAACTTACCCCAACTCCGAGCTGGTATACCCTGTTAAAGAGGGTAGGCAGATTTTGGTCGGCGTGATCGACTATATCGAGGGGAAGACCCAACCCTCTAGAGAGGCATTCAACCACGCCACCTGTCTTGGACGAATCTCCTGTGTTGAGTGGGTGACCATGTATGTTGAATTTGGGAAGCCAGGCAGATGGGGGAGGAGCCACATTTTCCCCAACTGGGGATACTTCAGCAGCAACGGAGGTGCCGTCCCCATAAAGCAGGCGACGGCGCTGGTTCGGTCGAGTTTCGGGAGGTGATGGGGATCGAAGCCGAGAGGGGGGTTCGCCCTCAGGTTGCTCAACAACTGGACTCCTCACTAGGGAGGGAGGAGGAGGAACTGGAGGAGAGCTCAGTGGGGGTAGTGGAGCCGAGATGCGAACGGTGGGCATACCCGAGGTGCTGGCCACGTTCCGACCGAGGATGGCAGCTCTCAAATTAAAAGTCCTCTGGCGAGGCATTTCTCTTTCTTCCTCTCTTTCTTCTTCTCCTTCTTGCTGAGGGGGGGAGGCAGGGGGGAGGCCGCAGGCAAGACTGGGGGAAGATCTTGAGGCCGAACTCTCCTGTGATGGATGACCCTCCTCTAGCTTGGCACGTAATCGAGCAAGTCTGGGGCCGAGCGGGACTCTCTTATGTGGAGGCAACGCTATAGTTCACCAAAATTGGTACTTCTCCGTAGTCTCACGATTGGGGTTTTAAGGGTTTAGAGCTTGCTAGAGGGTCAATTCATGTTGGTGAAATGTCTTAAAGGTAAGATCTATGACTATCATTGAAGTATTGTTTGATATGAGTTGAATATTTGTGTTTATATACATGAAAAGTATGCAAATCTATGTTTTGGAAACTCTAGGTTAGGGTTTGGTGTTAAAGTAAGTTAAATCTTATGTTTTCAAGTGATGTGGGATAGTTCTACCTTAATATTATCGTTGGAGTATAACAAATGTGTGATTTAGAAAGTTAGGGTTTTCTCAAGTTAGAAACAAGGAAAATTGAGTCTTTTTTGATTTGTTGGGTTTAAATGATAAAATTGATGAACGATTTGATAAACCTTGAATTGTGGAAAACTTTAATTTGTATTTTAGGAAAGTTAAAATTTAATTATTGTCAAACTCAGGGGACAATTTGTGGGTTTTGGGGACGGTGGACCCTAATGGTGAAATTAGATAGATTTTTCAGAAATTAGGACTTGAATTACTTCATAGATATGCCAACTTCATATATCTTTGGAATTGACAAAAATGGTGTATCATTGGGTTGAGAACTTTGAATAAAATCCATGAATTTAAGGATATGTGAAATGGTGAAAGAAAATTTGGGAGTTTTTGAACAAACCATGAAAATATGATGGGTTCTGGGAATCATTGTGTTGGTGGAATTTTAAGCTAATTAAAACCAGGATATGTGAAATCTATTGAACTAATGATGCAAGTGTGTCATGCAAATGAATGCGATGTAACCAATTTTATTTTCTAATCAAATTTAAATTTAAGTTATTCTAGGTTCTCCCAAACTGAGCTGAACCATCTTAAACCCCATGATCCAAATCATGCTGACTAAGTTTACTGACCAACAAAGAGCGTTCGCTAAGCCGTGAGAAGACTATGTAGCGGACTAAGTACCCAACGGGGGTCATCACTGATGGTAAGGGAGTAGACAAGTCAACATTCAGGCTCTCGAATCTATGGTCAAGGTCAAACGTGGGATCGCGAAATTTAACTCCTAATATTACGCCACCCGAACCGCTTTCACTAAAAATATACATCATAAACAATATGGTGCATTTATCACTTGGAGCAAAACCTCCCAAAACAAATCAGGCATATAGCCAATATCACAATATTTCCAAATATTTAAATTTCTAAATATTCTAATTCTATCAATCACGGTACCAACCGTAAGATTCAATTTTTATTTTTTTCTTAAAAGAAAATGGTGAACCCCGTAAAACCCAATCCAATGATAACGTGATATGACATATGCAACTGCTATTTATAATTCACAGGTATAAATTGATCATGACTTTGGGCTAAAATGACATATATACATTCTGCAAGGAATTGTAAAATTATGAGCATAGAGTACAAGTATATAAAGCTTGAGTTACAACTTATAAAACATATATTCACTTTAGCGACATGAATTCTAATAATCAATTAATCACTCTTATACACTAATCATCAAATATAAATTAATTAAAGTCTCTACTTTAAGTCCCACATCATAACATGTCACTATACACTTAACAAAATTTAAGGTAAATGTTCAAGTGCCAATTTACACTACTAAAAAAGAGGGCTTTTGCGTCGGGTGTATTCCGTCGCAAAAGGTTAGTAGCCATTGCAAAAGAGTATTTGCGTCGGCTTTGAGTCGGCAACTGGGAGTAGTACATACTGGGGTCGCAAAAAATTATTTGCGTCCAAAATTACCATCTCAAATAAATTTGCGTCAGCAAAAAGGACTTTTTGAGATGGATGAAAAAATGTCGCAAAAACATTAAAAAAACAATTTTTTTTGCGGCAGCTACTAAGGCCGTCGCCAAAAATATTCTTTTGCGTCGGTAAACTTCCATTTCAAAAAAAGATATTGCGTCAGAGAAAAGGCTGTCGCAAAATATATCTAATTGAGACAAATAGTACACCTTCTCAAAAGGTGTCAATTGCGACGAATAATATACCGTCTCAAAAGATATCAATTGCCACGAATAATAAGCCGTCTCAAAAGGTAGCAATTGCGACAAAATAGTACACCATCTCAAAAGGTATCAATTGAGACGAATAATATGTTGTCGCTAAAAGTATTATTTGCGACTAAAATATATCTTTTCTAAAAAATTATTTGCAACATAAAAATACAACCTCTAGAAGTTCTATTTACGTCGGTAATTAAACTATCTCCAAAAGATTCAATTCACCTGTAACATTATTTGTTTATCAAAATATAAAAAAATAAACATTTACAACTTAAAAATTCTAAACATCCATTAATACAAGATAATATCAAAAATATATAAATACTTCATCCATTCTCAAGCCAAATAAAATATTACCATTATATCTATCTATTCATTCCATACAACCAAATATCATTACGTCCAAAACAATTCAATTAATAATAAATTTAATCACACAACAAAAATATAATCAAAATGAAAAGTTCAATAACTAATGTATCACGAGTTAATTTGATATGATTATCCCCTTTAGCCGCTTTGCAAATTTTTTCTTTAGCCGCTTCATAAGCTAGTCTTTTTCAAACACCTGAAAAATAAAAAAATTTAACATGAAACTTATGAAGTTAAAAATTTATATAAAATTACATGAAAAAATAGAATTTTATTTGTAACTTACATCACAAGTTCGCCAAGCAATATTACAACCTTAAGGTTCCCTCACTGTCTTAACACCTTGACAAGTTCTTTTCATAGGCGCGTCAGGCTTTTTGACTTTATCAACATAAATCTTTCAAAATTTCAGAGCCAAAGCAACTTTATCAATTTCCTCCAATGGATTCGTACTAACAACAATCCCCTCCGCCACATCATATTTTAGAATATTGAAGCAAACTAGTGATACTTTTTGTCATACCTACAATTAAAAAATAAGACATTAAATAGTTCAACAAAAGACGTTTAACATTTTTACCATGTAAGAAAGTGAGCATTTGTAAGTATCATGAAATTTAC
This sequence comes from Heliamphora ciliata, assembly GCA_032360265.1. Taxonomy (NCBI): domain Eukaryota; kingdom Viridiplantae; phylum Streptophyta; class Magnoliopsida; order Ericales; family Sarraceniaceae; genus Heliamphora; species Heliamphora ciliata. The sequence goes on from JAUMHN010180893.1 coordinate 4,589, forward strand.
ATTAATTACATTAAATTGAACATTTTACCATATAAGAAAGTTTAACAACATCGCACACTAAGCTCAACAAAAAAATTAATCTAAAAGTTTGGTGTCAATTAGAGCCCATTTGACAAATTTGGACCATGCTAACTTATTTTCTTATAAGAACGAAGTATGCTTACGCCTACAATATGAAATAACTCTCAAATCGAGAATCGGTTTTGAGTTCCGTATCTTTTAAATGTCACTTGTGTCTGGAAGTTACTTTGTGCAAAATTTGGTGTCAATCCGAATCCATTTGACAAATTTGGACCATTCACAACTTATTTTCTTAGAAGAACTACGTATGCCTTCCCCACTCTCGCTTGCCATCAAATACACTATGTTCTTTCGAAATTTATAACTAACATGTAGGAACCGGCATGTAATTTATGACTATGTGTATGAACTGGCATGTAATTTATGACTATAAAATAATCACTAATATCTCTTAACCATGATGTGGTAAAATATACTCCTATAATTGTGCTCCGGCATGTAACTTCATAAATCATAGACAATATATGTGAAATCTATGATGTTGAATACCTAGCCCCAAAGAAGCTTGTTTCCATATGGTAGTTCATCAGCTTAAGTAATTTTGTCCATAATAACAAATTAAAAAATGCAAATCTTCCTCAATTTAGAAAAATCCTCAAGCGTTACAAAAATAACACTGCATCTCTTTCGAACCAACGAATCTCTTCCTAAGGGTAAAACCAGAATTTTATCCAGATAAGGGTAAAACCAACATATACTAGAATTTATACTCAATCAAGGTGATTTAGGCATCCTTACATCTTTCCATGCTCCCCAAACTTGACTTGCTCCAGCCAAACCAACATATACCAGAATTCTATTCACAATTCAATATTGATCAAAAAGGATAAAAAGAATAAAGTAGAGAGATAAACCCAAATCCAAAAAAAGAGAAAGATATCAATTCCCACGCAAAGATCGTGAACAAACACTTTACTGATACAAAGACCTGTTTGTTCACCACCCAAAAACAACACACCAAAGCTAAACAACACTCAATCAAGTTATAAGCAGATGCAACAACTAAGGTTTTTAGATATGAAATATTGCCAATAATCAAGCTTTAACTCCAGTGTTCCACAATAGGCAAACCAAATATCGAAACTATGACTTTTGATAAAAAAAAATTCTTTTTGTAACAGAACTAAAGAGAAAAGTAGTATAAGAGTGTAAGCACTGCATGTCATTAATCTGAAGTAGATGCGCTGGAAAGATAATTACCAGTCTAAAGCTAAGAAATAAAGAAGCACAAACATACCTCTTGTTGTTTAATAAATTCCATGCCATCCATATCACAGAGCTTAAATGTAAAACTATCACATAATGCAATCATAAAAGTATAAACAGATCTGTATAGCACTGCAAACCTAGGAATGCAATATAAGGTAAATATCTTTTCAGCTTACACTCGATTTTGCCTTCTTGTGGGGCATTTGGGTGGAAGACGTTGAGTGATCCAACAAAATCACCAAAATCAATGACTCCTTTCCGCTTAACATCAAATAGATCAAAGATCTGCACTTGAAGTTTTTCTAATTTCAAATCAAAGAGAAATCGATTGGAAAAATGGAGATAATTGCAATATATAATAGAATTCAATTCATCCAAAGAGCTTTTTAACTTCGTAAGGTTTTCTTTACATGAACTTGCTTAACATTCACAAATCACCACATCGTCAATCAAGTCCAACTTTGAATCTGGCTTATTGCATCGTAGACCAACTAAAGTCATGCATAAATACATCCAATAAACCAAGTCCAAGCAATCTGAAGGTGGACAACCAAACTCCGTACTGTGTTGCTACATATAAATAACCACGACCAAAATGTACATCCTCTCAGACACAAAAGTGCAAAACCTACACTGGTGTAACACAATATCTCCTACTTCACAACATTCAAGCTGCAAAAGTAATTGGCAAAGGTAAATATGAAAATTTTGCCAAACTTTCCTCCAAGGCTCCTTTAGAGTGGGTAATAGATTGCATTGACAAATAAGTCTTCAACTTGAGTTAGTTGTTACAGACTTACAGTGCATATCCTCAAAACTCTATAGAGTAGCAAAGATGACTCTTGTATACCCTAAAATATTTATCAAGTAGAAAAGATGACTTAAAAGATTCCCTTCCCTAATTGCAGAGGAAATTTTAATCACGAGGTATGACTAATTCTAGTCTAGTCTCAACCATACCACCAATCATCAGGTTTAATCCAGATGCTCTTGCCACTTCAATTATTCAAGTGCCCCAATAACCACAACTTTGGCAAGCTAATTAATGTTAATGACATTTGCAAGATTTTCTTGAACTATTTTCTTAACATCAACTAGACTTCGGCAACTTTCATCAGCAGCAACAGCTAACCCATACTTGTTGCAATGTTATAAACATGACGAAGACCTTCCCAATCATCTTTATGGATTGGTTGTTCAAAGAGAACTGAAGTTACCTCCATTTCTGCAATAAACTACTAGTTTAATGCTCTCTTATTGTCAGAATAGTAAAATTGTTTAGAACAATGAAATGAATAAGGACAAGCAAATGAGAGAGCGAGAGGGGAAGACATGATTTGTCGCATACTAGCAAAAAGAAATCTGCTCTATGTTTAATGTCATTTCTTCAGTTAATTGAAAGATGCAAAATGACTTTAAGTATATCTTACCGTGCAATCTCTCACGAACTTGAATAGCTTCCTTGGAAGTATAACTCTTACTGGCATGGGAAAGCCATGTGTATGGCTTACAGTACTTCCCTAGGGGTATAACCCTCGAGTTGTTGGATGAAACAATCTAGGGTTTCAAATTGGGGATGTATAAATCCAGAAATCGTTCATGGCAAGATCGATTGATGGTGGCTGTCTTGTGCTGCTTGAGAGGGTGCGAAGATTGGCGATGTGGCTCTGTCTCGTCGTGGGTGGAAGATCAAAGGGTGGGGTTACTGTGAGAGTGGTGGCGAGCGACGGAGGGATTACTGGTGGTGTGATCGAGTGGTGATGGTGTGATCGGTGGGACGGTGGTGTGAGAGGCGGGGCGAGCGACGGTGGCAATCTACAGTGGCGTGACCGACGACGGCGATCGGCGATGGCTTGAGCGGTGGTGGCGTGCGGCGGTGGATTGAGCAGCAGTGGCATGCACTGGTAGAGTCAAAGATTGAGTCTAGAGTTTCAGAGCTAAATTGATCAACCAAAATGGACAGATTGAGAAGACGACTCGGGGAATCACAGCTCGAGAGAAGACGATGGGGGCGCTAGGGTTCTGCGTTGGTAATTACTGGAAGGGAGTCAATTGGTTTTACCATTGTTTTAATTCCAGTTACTAGTAAAAAGTGAGATTAAAATTAAAAAAAAAAAGTAGATTATTATCTTAATTTTCTTTAATAACTGAAATAAAAAATTCATACACCTCAATTTATTTAATAAATTGAGATTAAAAATTTATTATATATATTTTAATCATGTTTTCATAAAAATCGAGTTTATTGTAATTGTTAAAAATAAATTGATTTTAACTTAGAATCTATTTAGTTTATAAGTTTATTTTAAATAAATTTTATTTTTTTGATTTTTTTATCTTTTTATAGAATTTTTTATTTTTTTAAAATTTTCATCGATAAGAGAAATTTAAAAGATAAGATTTTAATTAATAAAATAAATAAATAACATAAAACAAAAGAATCATAATAATTTTTCAGACCATCATAAAAATACATAAATACGTCGATTTATTTTCAATCAATTTTTTTACGACGGAAAAAACCGTCTCAAATAACTATTTTTTAGCGTTTATTTATTTACAATAGTACCGTCTCAAATGACTTTTTTTTAACGTTTATTTATTTATGACGGTATAATACCGTCTCAAATGACTTTTTTTTTTCTGTCCAAATTTTAACTACGGTAAAAGTTGTTTCAAAAGACTCAATTTGTTGCATCAAATTTTTGTGTCGGCAAGTAAATCGTCGCAAATGATCTATTTTTGCTACCTTGTTACGACCGGACACAATCGTCGCAAATAAACCATTATTGGCGACCAAATTTGTTGTGACGGCAAAAAAACTGACGCAAAAGGTATTTTTTGCGACCACTTTGTAAGATGGTCAAAAACCATCGCAAAAGACCTATTTTTGATACGATAAATTATAACAGTCGAAAAAGTCGTCTTAAAAGACCTAATGTTTGCGCCCAATTTCTGCATTGGCAACTAAACCGTCACAAATGATCACTTTTTTGCTACCACCTAATTACCACGGGAACCAACCATCTCAAATAACCATTATTTGCGACCAATTTCATTGAGACGACAATAAAATCGTCTCAAAAGGTCATTTTTTCCGACTAGGTTATATGACATGCACCCACCGTCGCGAAAGACCCCTTTTTGAGACAGTAAATTATACCCGTTGCAAAAGGTACTATTTGAGACGGCAATGGCCGCCGACACAAAACGTTTTGACGCAAAAAGTGCTTTTTCTTGTAGTGTTAAAAAGTGTAACAATGTTTTGGGATACCTAGATATGGAGTTAAATTGTCACATCCCAAACTCCGGGCTACGTAAAATACCCACAAGAAACCAAATATAACACCGAACCCAAGAATACACTCTCAATATAAAACATACATGCATATATATAAACGCCAAAAGGCTTATATTATACGGTTCCAATACCGTAAAAACATGTTACAGCATACATGATCAAAATGAGCAAAAAACGAAGACTACAGATCTTTTGCCCCTCCAGCACCTCCGGATTTACCTGGGTGACCGGTACCTGAAAAACATTTCAAATCCCACACCGTGAGCCAAAGCTCAGAAGAAACTAGACAGATCGTGAACTATAAGCTAAACATGCTAGGAAACGAAGTGCAGTTTCCGACTCTCTTTCAAGCCTTAAAATAGTTTGAAAACGGTTTTAGATCACGACTCATAAGAGCTAGTAAAATAGTTTGAAAAATGTTTGATAACACGACTTGCATGAGCCTAAAAGAGAACAGATATATGTATGCTTCACATGTATACATATCTATGCCGACTTACAAGCCCGACAATAACTCAACTACTAAAGATGACTCATTCACTCCATGCAATTCGTCCAACACACCACATGCAACACATGCCTATTTAGGACCTCGTTTTCATCCTTCAGATACTCGTACACAAGTGCATCGTTAAGATGACATTTTCGTCCTTCAGATACTCACACACAAGTGCATCGTTAGGACCACATTTCTGTCCTTCAGATACTCGCACACAAGTGCATCATTAACTAGAGTTAACATATATTGGACCACGTTTTCGTCCACCGTTAACCAGGGCTAACATTCATTGGACCACATTTCCGTCCATTGCCAGGGCTAACTTTCAAAGGACTACATTTCCGTCCCACATTACAAAATCCCATAAGACCACATTTTCGTCTTAGGTTTTAAAATCACATAAGACCACATTTTCGTCTTAGGTTTTAAAATCACATAAGACCACATTTCCGTCTTATGCTTCAAAATCATATAAGACCACATTTTCGTGTTATATTTCAAAACTACATAAGGCCACATTTCCGTCTTATGTTTCAAAATCGCATAAGACCACATTTCCCATCTTATGTTTCATGCATAAATAAAACGAGAGGTATAAATGCATAAAGCCACATATAAACTTCACATCATGACGCCACCCGTCACATCACCTGACATCCATTCACATAGACCACCAACAACCCACAAAACCACGCCTAACCCAAAGGCCAACTCCAACACTTTTTAAAACACGATTTTCATAAAAGGCAACCTTTTCTCCAAAAAGAACCACGGCCGAAACACGCCCCGCATCCAACACCTGCATCTAACCATGCACATCACCCCCGAGAATGACACCTAAACAAATACCCGAGGCCACGACACGACCCCCGAAATCACGACCCAACCAACTGAACACCAAAGAGAATTCAACAGTATTTCATTTGACTAAATCCTATATATCAATTAACTGAATACCGTTGGAAACTAATTTGAAACCAAGGACCTAACCATCAAACAACCAACAACCAGCCCAGGAATCCAGTCGACTGGACCCCCACCTAGTTGACCCAAACACCTCACTGGAATCTCACAAAAGCGCCCCAAAAACACTGGTCAGTCGACTGACCTCACGATCCAGTCGACTGAACCGTGATCCAGTCGATTGACCCGCTGGTTTAGTCGACTAAACACAGGCGAAAACTGCTTCGAGCTATAGGTTAGCCCACCAAACCTTAAATTGAAGCCTCCAAACTCCCATTCAACACCCTCGGACATACACACGCCCAAACCTAACATCAAAACCTCGAAAGAAACACTTGACACCCGATTTCATCCAACCAAAATCGACGAAAAATAGTTTGAACCCAAAACCCAACTTTTAAAACAAAAAGCTACTTTCATGCATTTGAAACGGTAAAACCACACACGATTACACGGAGCACCCTTATAAGACATGAGAGTCTAGTATCCTACCTCGGTACTTTAAAACCTCGATGCCTCGAACCACGTACAAAAATGTGCTTCGCCGGAATGAAATTTCATCAAGATGGATACATAGACCACGATGCCAATAACAAGGATCCGCTGTTAGATTGACGAAAATCGAGACCCAGGCCCCCGAGAAGTTAGAGAGAAGGCAGAGAGAAAATGGAGAAAACTTAGCTGAGAAGTTTTAAAAATATCTTTTGAAAATATTTAACGCCAGATATTTGTAGGCCACAAAAATATATTTTTTTTGGAAACCCGCATCACATCACCCAACAACCCTGGGAACCAACCCCGCATGCATATCTAAGCCCATTCATGCATCAAAAGACATATAAACATGTTGTAACGAAAATGCACGTCGAAAAACGTCAAAAAAGAAAACGGGTCAGGGTCTCACAACTTTACCCCCCTTAAAGGAATTTCGTCCCCGAAATTCAACATAAGGTCAAAAGAAAACAATCGCATTGATCGTAATCGACATAAACATAAGAGATGGTTAGCCAAACCATTCCTAGGACATAATCAAACAAGGTCAGGCATCCTAAACAGCGACCAACTATCTCATAGACACGGGATCTACAACTCACTCCAACCTCACATCCTCACCAACCACTACCTCAACATAGCACACCACCCATGGAATCTAACACCAATTCCTAAACAGATGCAACAAGGAAAAAGCAATGCTCCTGCGTCGGTAAGAACACTGGCTCAAATATGTACACTCAGAAAGTACCTCTACTAACTGGAGGCATAGTTGCATCATTAGGCATGGCCGGTGCCCTCGAAGAACTGGGAGCTATGAGAGAATACGCTCAAGGCAATGTCGCTCTTGCCTGTTCGCCAGAACCCAGCACTGTCGACTGCTGTACCGACTAAACAAAAGTTCCCCTATCTATCGCTCGGGAAGTTTGAACTGCAGGATGCTACTGTCAGTACTCTGATGGACTCAGCACATAATAACCCACTGGTGTGCCTTCCTTGCCCGGCACATTACCTCCCTGAGGACAGTTCCTACGAATATGTCCTGACTGGCCACACCCGTAGCAAACTAGCGGTTCCCTCCCCTGCGGTTGCACTGGTGTCAAACTCTGGGACGACTTCGGCTGTAGGCAATCCGCCGCACAATGCCTAGGTTGCCTGCATCGATAACAAATCAACTCCCTCTGCTCCGATCTCCCAGACGAAGCCACTGTTTGTGATGGTACTGCAAACTGCTATGATCCAGATGGATGAAAGCTTGGACCAGAGAACCTCTGCCTCTTGCTGGAGCTCCCGCCTGTCTGTGCCTCAGTCCCTCCCTGTGATGTCCTAGCCTTCCTCAAAACCCAAATCTCCGTCAAAGCGTTCTCAACCCTCGCTGTTGCCTCTACCAGCTTTGTGAACACATGAAGTCCCATTGCATCCACACGCTCCTTGATAGCTGGCCTCAAGCCCCGTTCAAACCTCATCAAATGTAGCTCGTATGTGCTCACAAACTCCGGTGCAAATCGGTACATGCTCGTAAACCTAGCCTCATACTGCATGATATCCATCGCCCCCTGGGTGAGGATGTAGAACTCCTCTCTGTATAAATCCCTCTTCGAAGCCAGGAAGTATTTCTGTAGAAAAACTCCCATAAAGGCTGCCCATGTGACTCCCATAGTGTTCATGGCATATTTCCACCATGCGTAAGTATTACCTCTCAACTGATAGGTGGCCAAAGAAACCTGCAACTCGTCCTCCTCTATCTGCAATATATCAAGAATCCAAGTCACCAACTCTAACCACTCTATTGCAACAATGGGATCGGGATCCCCAACAAAGATCGGAGGGTTATGATGCCTGAACTCTCTCATCGCCACCGTAGCCCTCAACTCAGACACTCTCTCTCTAACAGTCTCACCTCTAACGGCCTCAACCAATTGACCGATGGAGCCCACCAGCGCACGCAGCAACTCTATCACGTTAACAGGTCCTTGGGGAGCATTTGCATCCCCAGCATCAGGGATAGGAACATCCACTTGGCCAACACCACGGCCACGGCCTCGATCACAGCCTCGCCCTCTCCTCGCAAACATCGCGTCTATTTAAAAAAAAAAGGAACGTAAGATGCAACATATAAGCATGAACCACATAAGCATGCTAACACGTAGTCACATAGGTTCATGCTAAATAAACCCCACATATCGAGGAGAACCAACAAGAATGATACGTCAATTTGGACAACCTACCCAAATTCTAAGCTAGAAATCACGTCAGCTAAACGCATTTCTAACTTGACTCTCAAGTTTGTTATTCCAAATGCCCAAAGGCAAGATTAATCAATCCTAAAGTCTAACCCCCATGCTCATAAATACACAACATTCTCATGCTTAACATGCTAACACATTCATGTTATCAAAACATCTAAACACATGCAGTCAAGCACACGCAATCAACCTCACACGGCGATGCACCCTCTTCCCACTGCTCTAGTTATTCGTACTCAGAGCTCTGATACCAAGTTACCACGCCCTAAACTCTGGGCCACGTGAAATGCCCACAAGCAACTAAACATAACACCCAACACGAGAATACACTCTCAATATAAAACATACATGCATATATATAATTGTCGAAAGGCTTACATTACACGGGGGGTGCTATTTGAGAAATACATAGACGAGAAAGGGGGTGCTTGGTCTTTATTTTATAGGAGAAGAGTTGGTGGGTTTAACTATGGATGTGTAAGTCTTTTTTGAATTTTTTTAATTTTTGATTGGTTACATGACATGGGGGTGCTATTTGAGAAATATTTTTGGTCCATGGCAGATGGGGTTTCGGCTGGAGTGTTTGGGAAGGCTAAAAAATTTGACTTTTGTATTAATTTAGAGTTTAAATTGTATTTTAGTACCATTTTATGTGAGAAAATGCTTAAAATATTAATTTTGTGTACCTTTTTGCTATCTTAACCTACTTAAACTTATTATTTCAGTATGTTTATGATTAATTTAGTATTCTTATGAACTGTCATAATTTTTATAGCAATTAATTAAATAAGTGTAGACTTTTAAGTGAAATTAAGTTAGTTTGACAGGAATTGACTTTTTAACTTATTTAATGTGTAGAAACGTTAAATAATGATTTATTTACTTTTTTTGACCTATATTATTATATTATTATGTATATTACTTGTTTAAAAAGTCTTGGGTCATAATAATACTTAATTTGTACAACTTTGTTTTATTTTTGAGATTAAAAAGGTAAAAAGTGACTTTTTGTGCACTAATCTCAATGTGGCCGGCCATTCAAGGATATTTTTTTATTTTTGTTATTATTTTATCCTTTTTTACTTAATTGTATCTAAATATCTGATTTAGAGTGTCTATGTGTCAAAATTTAAATTTTTAAGACTTTTTGCTATACTATGGGCAAAATGATTATTTTACCCTAATTATGAGAACTTTTGATCTTTAACTTTATATTTTGTATTATTTACTTAATTTAGGATGTTAGGAGTCTTCTATGAGTATTAGGACTTTGCCTCTTAAGTATTTGGTCTTCTTTGGGATTTTTGGATTGAATTAGGGTTTCAGATTGAGTTAGGGTTTCCATTCTTCTAGCAACCTAAGATCTCGTCAGCTTGTGACGCCCCGTTCTTCGGGCACGTTGGGACATATAAATATAAATAAATGGATATTCTATCCATTCATTCATATTTATATACGTTAGTTATTACATCATAAAAGAGTTCTGAACTGTTCAAAGTACTTAAATATTACAGTTTCACCAAGAAATTTCAAAAATTACACTAAGTACGAGAGAACTAAATATAAGCATAAAAGTAGAGGTCTCGACTCCTCAAAATGCATTAGCAAGATCCACATGCTCTTGGAGCTCACCTTGTTCTTCAAACCCTTCTTCTCTCTCTGGGACGACTTTCTCCAAGAACTCCTCCCTACCTGTGGCACGAATGCCATGAGGCAAGGCCCAGAAGCAAAACACTCTAACCTTCTAACTAATCTCACGACACAAAATTCACCGCAACACATACCATAAAACACCCAATACAGTTTATAATCAAGGAGACAGACAAATTTATGACAGAATAGCAGACAAGTCAATAAACATGCATGTATGAAATGCAGATGCCCAACCCAAAATGCACCCAGATAAGAAACAGGAATTCCACGCCAGGAATCACCAGAGTAGACTTTCACAGGTAATTGATCACCAAAGCCATCATCGCGCCTCGTTGCGAATAGTAACCATATCACCTGGCTTCATGCCATAGTTGTTTTACTCAATGGTAACGGCGTGGGATCCGCGCCATACTCCAGGCCAACAATATTCAATAAACCATTCCAAACATCGGGAACACGCCCACTCAGTGTACAAGGGGAATTCATCCCAAGCGATTTGTCCTACCTTAAGACTCGTGATTCCTTCGCCGGTATCAACCAGAAAGTCCAAGCTATCAAAAATAGGATGCTAGCGACGAACCCATGGTGCCCAACAATATCCGTAAAACCATTTCTGTAAAATCGAGGACGCACCCAGGGTGTACAAGCCAAAATCATTTCCAACACCGGGGACGCACCCAGGGTGTAAAAAACTAAAACATTTTCGAAAATGGCAACCAGGGACACCCTAGACTTAGAACCAAGAAGCATATTTTGAACATAATAATCCGAATGGCACCATTATGTTCTCGTACGTTAGGTTCTCGTACATCAGCGTTCCCGATCACTACGACGTATAGCGGCAGTTCGGCTCAAGATGTGATATGGCTCAGGACGTAATACGGCTCAAGACATACATGGCCCCAAGTTAACATATCCAATACAATAATCCGAGTGACACCATTATGTTCCCGTATGTTAGGTTCCCGTACATCAACGTTACCGACCACTATGGCATATAGCGACAGTTCAGCTCAAGACGTGATACGGCTCAGGATGTAACACGGCTCAAGACATACATGGCCCAAAGTTATTCATTCTTAACACAACAATATGAATGGTACCATTACGTTCCTGTGTATTAGGTTCCCGTACATCAACTTTCTCGATCACTACGGCGTACAGCAGTAGTTCGGTTCAAGACGTGATACGGCTCAGGACGTAACACGGCTCAAGACATACAAGGCCCAATGTCAACACCCCTACAGCAGTTTACACAGATGGACACCAATATGTTAAGATGCAAGTGACGATGTTCATAATATGTACCATTGATCTCAAGTGCAACAATTTATAGCATGGCATTAACATGGTAATATTCATGGTACAACGCGCAAAGCACAAAGTACAAGTATGTGAAGCACAAGCTACAATTCTCAAGATATGATTCAAATATGATAGCATGGGTTCTAAATCATCATACATTTACTTAAAATACATTAATCAACTAATCCAAATAAATCATCAGATAAAACTCGGGTCTTATGGCAAGGGGTACTCAATTCACACTTAGCAACTTTTAAGACCAAAAATCAAGTATTAAATTAAAAGGGGCAACAAAATTTTAGGGTATCTAGACCTGGAATTAAGTTAGGATTTTTAAACACCAATTAGATAAAATTATTTTCTACAACTCTCATATTTAACACTAAGACCAAATCTTAAGACAAATGGGTGAACATTTCATTCTAAGCAAAAACGGTTCAGCACTTTCTCCAGATTTTATCCAAAATTATGAGTCTATTTCTCTCGGTATTGGGCTATCAAATCAAGTCCAAATGAGCCCATTTTCTTGTATTTTCTAGTTTAACAAGTCCCCTGCATGTTTCATGTTTAGAGCTAAGTGTAGTTGTTTGAAATAAGTTAGACTTTTTGGCCATTTTAAAAAGTGGGTTCTGTTAGCTGCCAAAACTCAGCAGAGCTGGTTTTGGACAGAGGGTTTAAAACGGTTTTGGTATATCATCCCGAGGCTTTAAAGTCTGAATTTTTGGTAGGAAATACTTCAACATTTGGGATACAATGTTCATGTAGACCACTTTTGGAATAGGTCACTAAAAATAGGTGTTTTGGGCTATATAAAAATATGTGACATAATGTTCCTCCGAGGCTGAAATTCAACAGAGACTTTAAATGGGGTTTTGACCAATCAAACCTCAATATTTTGTTCTCATTTTTGGTGAGTAGATGGAAATACAAGTTGTCTACAACTTTCATCTTTTGACAAAAGTCCGGATCTCAGGACAGAAACATCTAAGTTCTAGAAAATCAAGCCTCTTAGGGTTTTGGTCCTCTACTTATGCCATGTCAAATTTTTGTTCCATTTCTTTGCATGCTTGTGTTTCAAACTTCAATATCAAGACTCTAACACACTTAGAGATCTTCAAACTCAAAGATAACAACCTACAACAACATCTCATATCATTCATAATTAAAGCAGCCTCAAAATTCCAACTATGACGCCTTTTCGATTTTGATTTCGGTTCTTGATTTTTAAAGTGTTCAAAGGGATGGGTTGTGAGACCCGGACTCGTCTCTTTTTTAGACTTATATATATATGATGTGTTTTACATATATATTTCTATAATATATAATTTACTCGTTTTGATGCATGTTTAAGTTTATCTGAGCATACGGGGTTGGTTCCCGGGGTTGTTGGGAGTTGCTGTGCGAATTTCAAAAAATTTAAAAAAAATATATATTTTTGAGATATTTTGCCTATAAATATCTTCTCTTAGATATTTTGTTCAAAATATCTCCTCCTTCTCTCTCTAGTTTTAAAACTCACCTAACGCTCTGCCTTCTCTCTAACTTCTCGGGGGCCCGGGGTTTGGTTTTTTATAAACCAACTGCTGATCTGTAGTATCGGCATCGTGGTCTACACATCCATCCAGCCAGAATTTGATTCCAGTGAAGCTTAGTTTTGCACGTGGATCGAGACGTTGAGTTTTAAACTCACCGAGGTAGGATCCTAGACTGTGTGGCTGTTAGAGGGTACTACGTGTAATCCTACGTGTTTCCACCATTTAAAAACGCATGAAAAAGGTGTTTACGTTCTAGATCCAGTTTTGGATTAAAACTATTTTTCGACGTTTTGGGTGGATGAAATCATGCTTTGAGGGTTTCTTTGTGGCTTTATGGTAAGCTTGGGTTTGCATATCCTTGTGGATATCAAAAACAGGAGTTTGGAGGTTTGATTTGAGGTTTGAAACCAAAAACAAGCAAAAATCGTAGCATAAAACATTTTCTGGGCTTGTTCAGTCGACTAGACCCTTGAGTTCAGTCGACTGAATCATCTTTTTGGGAGTTCAGTCGACTGAACCTGGGGGTCAATCGACTGAAGTTGCTACTGCTTTGATTCTTTATTTTTCAGAGTGTTTTTCAGTCGACTGGGGGCTTGGGCCAGTCGACTGAGGTCTTGTGATGGGGCTTGGGTGTTCTTTCAAATGGTTTTGGGTTCCCTCACTCCCTCGTGTGATGTTTATCCGAGGTTTTTATGAAACTCTAAGGTTTAAAAGGGGTTATCAGTGGTTTTCAAAAAGGATGGTTTGAAAACAGAGTCTTGGGAAAACTTTTCAAATGTGTTCGTGAAGGTTTGGAGCAATCCCGTGGGGTTGAGTCTCGACTTCTAAAACATTTTGGTGAAAATCATGTTTTTACATGCTTTGTTTGATCTCCATGGTTCATGGATTAGATCCCTGATAAATACATGTGTTGTATATTTGTTTTGTGGGTTAGTTTTGAAATGTTTATCCATAGATGTACCGTGATAGTGGGTTTGGTTGAGTTGGGCTTCCATTGCTCCTCGATGTAAGTCTAAAAACGTGCGTAGCGTAGGTGCTCGGTACCTTCGGGTTAGTCCCCGTAAATTAAGTGATTGGGTGCTCTGTACCCTCGGGCTCAGGTCCCGTAAATTGAGTGGTTATGTGTAAACCAGAAATGAATTAACAAATATGAAGCAAGACCTACTCCCTCCCATCCCAGGAATAATTGAAGAGAGTTATCTCCAGTCACCAACATTGGCATAAAAAAAGTAGGAATGGATAAATAACACATAAATCGAGGGCTTCGACCTGCTTCAAGCAAGTGGGTCTATCGAAGTTGAGTTGGAAGAGTGGGAATTTTCAACTATAAACGGACACACAATCCTATATTTGTTACTCTTTAGGGTATAAAATAGCCATACCTATTCCTAAAGAAAGAAAAAAGGTATTATTCTCGCCAGGAATTGTCTTTCCGATCCGGACCCTCTCTAGAGCTCTTCCTTTCTTTATAGCCAAGCCGTACACAAAACCATTCAAAGGGGTATTGCCAGGAGCACCATAGCGGCCCTTGCCGCCTTCCTTAACAAGCCCTCGAGCCTCCTTTGCACCGCCTTCCTCATAGAAGCCGCTGGGTTTACCCCAAAGGCCGAATTCTATGGTAGAGAAGGCTGTAATAATAATTGGGCCCGGAGAGACTTTATTAAGTATTGCAAAAGAAAAGAAAGGGCCTACTGATAGGAGACCTGGTTCGAAATGCATATCTTGAAAGAGAGCCATCACTTCGCCCAACATCCCTTCCTTTTCAATAGTCAATTCGAGAGCCAAATCCAAAAGCTTAAGAAGTAGTTGATCTTGATCCAATTCCCGATGCATGGGGGGAAATGCTGGTTGACTCGCCCAGTGTCCCCCTCCTTCCCCCTCCGTCTTTCGACCCACGGGAGTATACAATGACAACTTCCGGGCATGAGTGCCCGATCGTGAGACTACCTCTTGAACGTCCGATGGCACCTTGCTTCGACCTAAGCTATGCAACAACGAGATCCCCCTTGATCCTTGCCGAATGTGCTTGACCTTTCTCCATTCTCTGCTCGGATAATTGTCGCTTTTGTGATATCAATTGCTGTGGGTCCCGTGTGTGCTCGGATCAAGTCGTTAGGAAAATAAGTTCCTATTAGCATGACTTGTCGGCTCCGTGGTGGCGGTTATAGAGTTGCTGGCTCTGTACTTCATTGATCATCGAGGCGATGGCTTCGCCATTTGCTTGTGATGCTCTCCCCATTTGGAGTATACCTACTTCCTCTAGTGTTGTGGTTAGGCTACCCGGATAGGTAGCCTAGTGTGTAAGCACAACAATGAACTGCGGCGAACCCTCAGACGACCTATCTAAGATTAGGGGGGAGATCCTCAGTAGTGGTGACCCTTTCACTCTTCCACGGACTGATACATGTACCGAATGCTCATACGGGAAAGTTGACTCAAGGGTCTGGAACCTGGGGGGTTGAATCCGCGCAGGTGTGTCTGCACCCCCTGAGTGGACGAGAAAGAAAGGATTTCTCGGAGCAACCCCCCAGGTTCCAGACCCAAGAGTCAACTTCGCGAAGCCCGAGCGGCCGGCGAGCGAGTGGTTAGTAGCCAATAGCGCCCTAGTTGATGGCATTCCTCTCTGCGGCTGGCACTCGAGGAACCACGGGGCACTCTATACAGAGCAAACAAGTCTTAGGGGTGAGACGCCCGCGCAAGGATCTCCATTCTCATTAGGAGGTCGAACTAAGGACCTATGGAAGTCGGAGCTACCCCGTCCCCATGGGCAACGCAATAGTGTCCTGAGGGAGGAGTTTAGGGGTGCTCTGGACCCTCGGGCACTGGTCCATAAATTGAGTACGTTGTCGTGACTTTGTATAGAGCTTTTCATTACCAAGCCTGTGGGTTCAGGCTAATGGACGAGAGTCTATAGTTGTTGCCTTTGTCTTGAGTTGACAGAGTCGGTACGTAGGATTACATTTACTGTGTCTCCTCTGCTGCGTGTCCCGAGTGGAGAATGTTGTGTTTTACAGCTTTTCTTTCATTGTGGCATGATATCTATCAGGTTATATGCATAGTTTCAAGGATGAAAAAATGTTAGTTTTTGAGAGAAAAACCTTTGTGACTTTGTGGTTGAGTTAGCTCCCACCATATGATTGCATGACCTGTATTATAATTAACAGTCTATTTTCTATTGGGTTTTGGCTCACGGTGTGGAATTTTTACTGTAAAACCTTTTTTAGGTGAGCATGAGGAGTTGACCTAGTTGCAGAGGTGATGGAAGACTTGCTGTAATTTTTCCCTTTTGAGACATGTACTTTTACATGTGACGCCTGTTTAGGCTGGTTTTGTACGCCTTTTGGCGATATGCTTATTCATGTATGAGAATGCATGCTTCCAGTTTATGAGAGTTAAACTGTGAAAATCTTATTCAAATGTTGTATTTTGATTATCAACTATAAAAACCTATTTTTCTTAAATGGGTGTTTTAGTGGGCTTTTGCGTGACCTGGATTATTGGGGCGTGACAACTTGGTATCAGAGCTCTGGGTTTGAATATCTATGAGCCATGGGAATGAGGGTACATCACCTTGTGAGGATGCATGTGTGCTTGATTACATGTGTTACAGCATTTTTCTAACATAGCATGATAGCTTGTGGTGTATACGTGGGTAGGGAGATTGGACTTTAGGATTGATTAGTCTTGCCTTTAGGCGTTTGGATTAAAATATTTAGGAGCCATATTAGAAACGCGTTTCGCGGGCACAATTTCTAGGAAGGAATCTAAGTAGGTTATCCAGATGGACGAGTCCTTCTTATCGATTCACCTCGGTATGTGAGATGTGATGACATGATATTACGTGGCTATGTGTTAGCATGCTTATATGTCTTCTACGTTAGCAATAACATGTTGTATGGATTCTTATCCTGTTATGTTGCTTTCGTATAGAGTTATGTCCACGCGGGGAG
>JAUMHN010181003.1:0-21820 GCA_032360265.1 Heliamphora ciliata
GTACACTTTGTGTGTATTGAACGGGACATTTGGGGTAATTAATTTAGTACTGACTACTGACTATATAAATTAATTCATATCTCAAGATTATTATGAATAGTCTTATTCTCTTAATCTCGAAATAATTATTGATTTGTATATATTTAATATTCGTTATTTTGATTCATTAGAGAGTGTGTTCTTATATGGGTTTATATTTCCAGTGAATTGGATAGCGGTATTATTTATATGGCGAATATTAATTATTGACGGAATCTACGTTCCGAATGTTCGGGATTGACGATACTCTCTTAAGGATGCTTATAATTTTTGACC
The DNA here is from genome assembly GCA_032360265.1 of Heliamphora ciliata. Taxonomy (NCBI): domain Eukaryota; kingdom Viridiplantae; phylum Streptophyta; class Magnoliopsida; order Ericales; family Sarraceniaceae; genus Heliamphora; species Heliamphora ciliata. The sequence continues at coordinate 316 of JAUMHN010181003.1, forward strand.
GAGCCAAACCCTACAAGTGGATTTAATTATCCGGCGGTCAAATAAGTTAAGCGGAAGGGCTTAAAGAATATCAAGATGCCGATTAAATTAAATCTTAACGGGTATCGAAAATCTTAATGTGGAGAGAAATGGTAAGTATTTAATAATAAGAGCTCAATGCAAGAAGGTCTTGAGATTATGGGTTATAGTGCAATTATAGTTCTTTAGTGGTGTGAACTATAATTCAGTATTTTATGAAAATTACAGAAACCGCTGTATGTTTTTCCATAATTGCAGAAACCTCAAGTAGGTATTTGTGTTTCACTGAAAGTCTAACTCATAATTACACCACAGGTCTCTGCTGTAGCCCTATATATACGCGGGTAGGCTGAATCAGTTTGATTTTGATAGTTCATATATCATTATCATTGAGATATTATTTTTGTCTTTCAAAGATTTAAATATATCAGGGTTCTGTCGGTACAAGTTCTCAGAGGATCGTAGCCTACACTACGTTCGAGGATCGCATAAGGGAATACAGTAGAAGATCTGACCGGAGTTTCAACTCGAAATCAAGTCGTAGTTGAAAATTAGATCGACAAAAGGTATTCATCTAAATTAACTTTGGTTGCACGGGTTTATTTTTGATCGTTCGACGTCAAAAATTTTATCTAGAGCCCGTTTCGGTGTTTGCCTGTCCAGTTAATTTTTTTATCAAAAATCATTTTACAAAAATAATGATATTGGCAGTTTTGCCTCAAACAGGTTAGATGTTATTGGTGTGGACAGCCGGGGCACCATGTGTCAGATTTCCCGCAGCCGAGGCAGTACCGGGATCCACAGTTGAGGCAGTCCCAGGATCCCGTACCGGTTCAGTCACAGGGGAGGGGGCTACCAATTTGTTTTGGATGTGGCTAGACTGGACATATTCGAAGGAACTGTCCCATAGAGAGAGAGTGCGCTGAGCACGGTAGGCACACCAGAGGGTTTTGATAGTGTAGGTGCAATCCCAAGTGGGGGATGAATTGGGTATTTAAAAAATAATTTATGCTAATATTGACCTAATTAAACATGCAATTCAAAACGTCCACAAGTATTCTCTAACAAACAAATTTAAGTAGTTATAGAATTTAAAGTGCGAAATTAAAGAGATAATGCTAGAGAGATACGACACTAAGATTTACAAGGTTCGGCACAACGGCCCATGTCCTTGTCTCAAGCCAACCGCTATGAGAATTCCATTAAACACTCCTTTAGTAGGTAGAGCAGCCTCTCTCCTTAGTTTAGGCGGAGTAGCCTCTCTTGAGGATGCCCCCTTCTCAAGTACACACTCCTTCAGTAAACGGAGCAGCTTCTCTTGAGAATATTTCCTTCATAAGTCCCATCTTATAGGCGGAGTTCTCTCTCTCCTTCAATAGGCGGAGTGGCCTCTCTTGAGAATCACCTTCTCAAGTTAGAATCAGAATAACAAGAAATCCAAATAGGATTATACAATGAATCAGCTCCTTCAGCAAGTAAATGAATACAAATGAAGTACACTAATGTTCACTCTAAAGGATATATAAGTGAGAAGCTCAATGGAGAAATTCTAAGGTTTTCTCTAAAAAATGATTCATAAAAATGAAAAATTTGAAGAACAAACTTGATGTATATGAGAGAGTATGATGGAGGGCTTTGCTATATGCTTTTCAAGGCTTAAGGGGTCTATTTATAGACAAAAAATATGAACTAGCCGTTGGGCTAAATGTGGTAATGGTCAAACTAGCCGTTGTAGCCAAAAATATTCAAATTATAACCTGTTCAGTCGATTGGATTGTATTTTGATCCATTCAGTCAACTGGATCTTGATCCTCGGTCGACTGAATCGCAACTACTCAATTTACCCAACTTCAAATGACCACAACTCCTTCATCCGGACTCCGAATAGGGTCATTCTTGTATTTAAATGGAAGCCCCAAAAGTATACTTTCCAATGGTTCCAACCCCATAACAAAATTCATTTTGTACAAAAAGTTATGGCCAATATACCGAAGGTATATTAATTTTCTTCACAAAATTTTTGCTTATTTTTGGCCGAACTTCTTTTGAAACATTTTAAAACACATTTTATACTTTGAAAATGATTTTTCATGAAATATTTAACAAACCTATGATCCATCTAAGGTCTCCTATGAGCTTTCACACATATAACCATTAGTATGCGAATTTACATAGATCCTAGTGCATTTACACTTACAAAATTTTCAAGTCCTTCAAGTCTTTTTCTTTTCTTCTCGATTTTTCTCGTGCTCCATGGATCTTAGTCGCTTGAATATGATCTTCATGTTTCATGGCTTCCATTTTACTTTCTTAATTGTGGTTGTGTTATTAAAATCTTGTGAACATACTTAATTTGCATAATTAGAAGCTTTGGTTTGTTATCATCAAAATAGGTTAAAACCTAGTTAGGCCAACAATTTCTCTCGTTTTTTGTGATGACAAACAAAGAGCAAAATAAGGTTGCCTTTACAACGCTCCCCCTCACAATATGCATATAACTAAGATTTATAAAAAATGATGTAATTTATTCAAGGACTTTAAATTTTCAAGTGATAGACATTTAAGCCCAATTTGACCGATGAATGTGATAAATTGCATTTCTATGATAAAAGTCATTAAGGCATACATAAGCAATTTAACACAAAGTCTCCCCCTGTTTAACATATCAAAAGGAATGCAAAAATTATACATTTTCTTCCAAGTATTCTCCCCCTTTGACATTATCAAAACATTTGAAATATAAGCTCTCACCCTTTTTACATATCAAAAAGATTTAATCATTAAGTACAGTGTATAGCTCTCTTTTTCTCATATTAAAAGGAATGTTAAAATAGTAGTACTTATTTGCTCAAACATTCTCCCCCTTTTGACATTATCAAAAAGTAAAAACTTAAAAATGAAAGTTATTAAAAAATTATTCTCTCACTTTTTGGTATAGTATCATTTGATGGAAAAATAAGATACCAACTGTTAGAAAAATTGATTGTCAAAATAATACTAATTGATATGATACCAATTGTTATTCAATATCAAGTTATACCAATTGATAAACTGATGCCAATTGTTATTTATGGGTATAAATATAAATAATACCAATTGTTAACCATTCTCCCCTATTTTTTTAAGAAAACCATCATTTTTACACCAATAATGAAGATAATAACTTTTCATGAAAGTACTTTTAAGGTGTTAAAACAATACCTATTTCAAAACATGGGTAGATAATATGCAAATGGCTTTCAAAGTAGCTATTTGTGCATAGGTTGAAACCTTGTGTCACAGCTTAAAACTTTTAGGACAACAATGTCATATAAATTGGATTCAATAAACCCATGATTTCACATGCGTAATATCTTTTATACTAATTGAAATAAGGAAAACCTTTTCACTCTATTTCAATTTAACAATTGATATTCTAAAAAAATATTATGATATCCATCTAATTTCAAAAGTATGATTTCTTTTATATCATTTCCATTAACTCAAATCATACCAATGGAAATGAAAGGAATTTTTTCTCATTTGTTAATTGGACAATAAATATGCATGAGAAAATTAAGATCTATTGAGTGTATGTATGTGCAAAAAGAATTTTCTCCAAAATATAGCACATTATCTCAATTGTTATAACTTTTTGAAAAATGATATCAAATGGTGCTTAAAAAAGTCATTTTTATCTTCATTCAAATCTGGCCAATTGATATAAATTATGGGCCCAGATATGATCTTATGAATTTCAAAAAATGTATATACATTCTTAATACATGAAATTCATTTATGACTAAAAGATATGAACATATAGAGCGCATTATCTTTATACCTCATGAGTATGAAGATTATGCATGAGTGAATTGTCTCTACGGCATAACATATGAATTGATTCATTTTCATGTTGATGACTTTCAAAAAGATATATGCCCAATATTCATGCAGGGAGTCATTTTTTATAGTCATATATGATTTAAAATTTTTAACAAAGATATTTATTCTCTAAGTCATAGCACATAAGATTTTTAACAAGAATATAATGCATGACTTAAGCACAAAAATATTATGATACCAAGTGTTATGATATTATATGAGATACAAAAACTGAAAAGATTATACCATTAGAGTGAAGTCTCAAGTGATAAATCATTTTGAAGTTTTGACTTGACATCCCACACGTGCTTTGAGCTTCCACTTACTATGATATACTTGATTTCTCGAGTAGAGGCATCCAAGCACCTACAATACAGATTTAAGTGGGATTTTTCGCCACAACGGCCTACGTCATTGCCTCAAGTCAACCGCTATGAGGATTCCACTAAACACTCCTTTAGTAGGCAGAGCAACATCTCTTCTTAGTTTAGCCGGAGTTGCCTCTCTTGAGGATGTCCTCTTCTTAACTACACACTCCTTCAGTAGGCGGAGCAACCTCTCTTGAGAATATTCCCATCTTAAGTCCCTCCTTATAGGCGGAGTTCCCTCTCTCCTGCAATAGGTGGAGTGGCCTCTCTTGAGAATCACCTTCTCAAGTTACAACAAGAATAACAAGAAATTCAAATAGGATTATATAATGAATCTGCTCCTTCAACGAGCAAATGAATACAAATGAAGCACACTAATGTTCACTCCAAAGGATATATAAGTGAGAAGCTCAATAGAGGAATTCTAAGATTTTCTCTAAAAAATGATTCATAAAAATGAAGAATTTGAAGCACAAACTTGATGTATATGAGAGAGTATGATGGAGGGCTTTGTTATATGTTTTTCAAGGCTTAAGGGGTCTATTTATAGGCCAAAAACATGAACTAGCCGTTGGCCTAAATGTGATAATGGTTAAACTAGCCGTTGCAGCAAAAAATATTCAAATTATAGCCTGTTCAGTTGATTGGAGTTGACCAATCAGTTGACTGGATATTGATCCTCGGTCGACTGAATCGCGACTGCTCAATTTGTCCGAATTTAAACGACTATAACTCCTTCATCCGAACTCTAAATAGGGTCATTCTTGTATTCAAATTAAAACCTGAGAAGTCTACTTTTCAATGGTTCCAATCCCATAACAAAATTCATTTTGTACAAAACGTTGTGGCCAAATTACCAAAGGTATGTTAAGTTTCTTCACATAATTTTTGCATATTTTTGGCTAAACTTCTTTTGAAACATTTTAAAACACATTTTATACTTTGAAAATGATTTGTTATGAAATATTTAACAAACCTATGAACCATTAAAGGTCTCTTATGAGTTTTCACACATATGACCAATGGTATGTGAACTTACATAAGTCCTAGTGCATTTACACTTAAATTTTTTTTCAAGTCCTTCAAGTCTTTTTCTTTTCTTCTTGGTTTTTCTCGTGATCCATGGATCTTAACCGCTTGAATATGATTTTTATGCTTCATGGCTTCCATTTTACTTTCTCAATTGTGCTTGTGTCATTAAAGTCTTGTGAACACACTCAATTTGCACCAATTAGAAGCTTTGATTTGTTATCATCAAAATAGATTGAAACCTAGTTAGGCTAATAGGTTTGTTTGTGCAGGATTGACAGTAGCATCTTGTAGTTTAGACTTCCCGTGTTGCAGATGGGGGCATTTTAGTTCAGTCGGTACGGCAGTCGACAGTGCCGGGCTATGGCGGATAGACCATGATGACGCAGGGTCTAGTGTATGCCCTTGCAGCTCCTAGTTCTTCTAGGGCACCGATTGTGCTTGATGATGCGGCTATTACTCCAGTGAAGAGAGGTACTTTCTGAGTATGCAGACTTTGGGGCAGTGTTCTTATCGACACGAGAGCATCATGTTTTTTCTTTTCAGCTGTTGTGGGGTTGGTGACAGACTCCATGGGTTGTGTGTTGGATGTAGGGACGTTAGTTGGTGAGGATGTGAGGTTAGGGCGAGTTGGTAGATCCCGTGTCTTTGAGGTGTTTGGCCATTATTTAGAGTACATGACCTTGTTTGACTGTATTCTAGGAATGGTTTGACTGACTACCTCTCGTGCCTATGCCGATTTCGATCGACAGCGTTGTTTTCTTTTGACCTTGTGCTGAATTTCGGGGATAAAATTCCTTTAAGGGGATAGAGTTGTGAGACCCTGACCCGTTTTCTTTTTCGACGTTTTTTGACGCGTTGTTTATCATTTTCGTTATTGCATGTTTATGTACGTTTTATGTATTATTGGGCTTAGATATGCATGTGGGGTTGGTTCCCGGTGTCGTTGGGCGTTGTGGTACGAATTTTCAAAAAAAAAGAAAGATATTTTGTGGCCTATAAATATCTAGTTTTTAGATATTTATGAGATATTTTCATAACTTACAAGGTAAGTTTCCCTTTTTCAAAACGAAAGCTCAGTCTTCTCTCTGACTTCTCGACGCCTCGGGGGCCCGAGGTTTGGTTTTGGATGATCAGATAGCGGATCGTTAGTATCCTCGTGGTGCGTTTGCTTTCATCCGAACAGAATTTTGTTCCAACAAAGTTTGGTTTTGCATATGGATCGAGGTGTCGAGTTTTTAACTCAACGGATAGGATCCTAGACTCTCATGTCTTATAAGGGTGCTACGCGTAATCGTGTGTGTTTTTACCGTTTAAATATGCATGAAAAATTGATTCCTATTTTGATAAACTGGGTTTTGGTTTAAAAGGTGTTTTGTGTTGTTTTCGGTTGGGTGAATCGGGTTTTGAGACGTTTCTTTCGGTGGTTCTTGATGGTTTTGGACTCGTGTATGTCTGTGGATTTCAGAAATATGTGAGTTGGTCGGTTTATGGGTTGGCAACATGGATTTGAAGCATCATTGTGAGTGTTTGAGAGTTTTGGGGCTTGGAACTCAAAACAGGGGAAAATCTGGGGTTTTCTTGGGTGCCTGCGCGCTCGAGTGCCTGATGTCCGCTCGAGCAGATTAGCTGCGCAGGGCCATTTTCTTTTGATTATATCTCGCACTTTTGGACTTCGAATGGGGTCATTTTTGTACTCAAATTGAAGCCCCAAAAGTTTTCTTTCCAATGACACCACTCTCATAATAGAATTCTTTTTGTAGAAAAAGTTATGACTAAAAGAGGAGGGTATGTCAAATTCTCTTAACTGTTTTTCATTTGTTTTTGGCCAAACGTCTTGGAAAAGATTATTTTTCATCCTTATTGGACCTTTTTATCAAATTTATTGTTCTTTGGGGTTTTATTCTCGAACCCCGGGTTTGGGTCGTGACATGAGTGGTGGTGTTCAGCCGACTGAACTCCTGAAGAGGGATGTTTTTCTTTCCTTGTTTTGGTTGGTCATGTTGTGGCCTTGAGGGTTATTTTGTTGGCATCTTTGGGGTTGGTGTGGTTTTGTGCATTTAAAACTCTAATTTTATTCATGCATGTCGTAGGATGGATATATGGACTTACGTGGTCTTGGTGCATTTAAAACTTTGATTTTACTTATGTATGGATTATGTGTTGGTTGCATGTGTTGCATGGGTTAACTCTGGTTTTAAAGATGCATAATGAGAGGCGTACATTGGTCCTACGATGAGAACCCGTGAAGGTGTTTTGAACATTAAAACTCTAGTTTTAAAGATGCATAATGAGGGACATACATTGGTCCAGGGCGTACATTGGTCCTACGGTGAAAACCTATGAAGACGTGTGTGTTGCGTGTATTATATATGTTAACTCTGGTTAACGATCCGATATATGTTAACTCTAGTTAACAATGCATAATGAGGGGTGTACAGTGGTCTGGAGCGTATAGTGGTCCTTCGGTTAAAATTCGAGAAGTGGCATGTCTTGCATTGTGTGGATGGCATGTGTTGCGTGATAGCATGTGTTGCGTGGTAGGAGTTGCACGTGTTGCGTGGTAGGAGTTGCACGTGTTACGTATGAATCTTCATGTATTTGATAGAACTATTGTGGGGCTGGGTGAGTCGATGTATATATCTGTGTTGCATGTGGGGCTCGTAGGAGTCTATATTTGCTTGTGAAGTATTATAATATATATATATATATATATATCAAACTATTTTCAAGGCTCGTATGAGCAGTAATATAAAAACCATTTTCTAAATATTTTCTTCTGAGACTCGTATGAATTATGATATAAAACCGTTTTCAAAACCCGTTTTCAAGGCTCGTGTGAGTAAAAAATCGCATATTGTTTTCCTAGCATGTTTAGCTTTTATTTTATGCTTGTCCAGTTTTTGCTGAGCTCTGGCTCACGTTGTGGGATTTGAAATATTTTTCAGGTACCGGTCACGCAAGTTGATCCGGAGGAGCCAGAGGGGCGGAAGACCTGTAGCCTTCCTTTTTGTTTCTTTTTAAACCATGTATGTTTACATATTTTTCGGTGTTGGAACCATGTATTGTAAGCCTTTTGGCAGTTATATTTAATGCATGTATGTTTTGATCTGAGAGTGAATTTCGGGTTGGGTGTTCTATAAGGTTGTTTATGGGTGTTTCACGTGACCCGGAGTTTGGGGCGTGACATTATAGCTTAAAAATCCGTCCATAAAAGACAAGAGCGCGTTCTTGGCTGTGCTGTCTATTAATACGTCTATGTGAGGAAGAGGAAAGTTGTCCTTGAGACTAGCCCTGTTGAGATATCTGAAGTCAACACATACTCGGATCCTTTCATTCTTTTTTAGCACTGGGACAATGTTAGCATCCCACCTCAGATACTCTATAACCATGAGAAATTCGGCATCTAACTGCTTGGTAACCTCTTCTTTGATCTTAAGCGTCCAATCTGGTCTAATTCTTCTCAACTTTTGTTTAACGGGTTTGGCATCGGGATACAAAGGGATTTGGTACTGTACAATGTCGAGATCTATGCCAGGCATATCTTTGTAGGACCATGCAAAAATATCTTTAAATTCCTTTAATAAAAAGATTAGTTGCTCACATTCCTCTAAAGACATAGTAGAACCAATTTGAACCGTTTGTGGATCTTTTTCATTATTGAGATTTATTAAATAGTTTTTTCGATTATAGGCTTAGCTCGCATTTCTTCTTCCTTTTTGATTAAAAATTTTAATTGTTGGGCGATATCCTCTTCGAATTCATTAAAATCTTTGGAATCAAGACAAAACATTTGAGACACAACGAAGTAAACAAAATCTAATTTCATTTCATTGATTTCAAAAGAGGTTACATCTTGAAACTCAAAACAGAAAGGGCTCGGGATGCTAACAGATGCATTCCCAGCGGACTCAGCATTAATCGACTTGGTATAGACAGATTTAACAAACTCCAACCCACTTGTTACATCATGCATAATAAAAGACTCAACAGATTGATTCTTTTCATTTTAGTTGCATCCATGATAAGTGAGGTGTGATCTGTAGGCACGTCAGCTTCCTTCATTAGCACATCCTTATCTTCTTCATCATTGCCTAGACGCACCTGGGCCATCTCTTCATTGAAGAAAGACCCCAGATCTCCTTCTTCACAAAGATCTGCCCAATCTGTTGGCATCTTTTTGGCAAAACCTATTTACCAAATCTCGGCCTCGTCATCACTGTCAGATAGCTAATGACTGAAAAAGATTTCTAACCCCGATAACATTTTGTTGGTTTTCTCTCCTATCCATGGTTTGGGGAGCCCACAGTAAGGGAAATCATCTCCTTCTTTGATGAAATGGCCATTTAGCGTCGGCCCATTCTTCCCCCATGCTTAATTTTTCCAATTTTGGCTTGTATCCCAATCCGTATCCATGGCGATTGTGATTCACTAGGACTGACTCTGTAATCCCTTGCAAATGCTTACCTAATCCCATGCTTGGAATGTAGAACATTTCCTTCATCATGGCTATTAACCCTTGGATTCACATAGTTCCCTTCACCATTTATCAAAACTTGCATGGCCTTGATTTTGTCAAAATCAAATCTGTTTAAGAAGAAATCCTCCTCCCCGTGTTGGATCTCAAAAAGTGGGGTAGCATCGCTGAACGGGGATGAAAAGCTAGTTTCACCCGCTATAGTCATAGTTACTCTATATTTGATAAGCTTTACCTTTTGGTGTAGGGTGGACAGAACGACTCTAATCAATGGGTCATGCAGCCATGGCCTTCCCAGTAGCAGGTTGAATGATGCTGGCACGTCAAGGACATGAAACTCTACTTCACTTTCCAAAGCTCCCACTGTTACAGCGAAAGTCACCAATCCCAAGACATCTCTTCACGTGTTATCACATGCTCGTACCCCCTATGCACTCGGCTTGAAGTCTTGCGTCTTCAATCCTAGGCAGTAAGCAGTTCACAGCGGGCATACGTTGAGGGCAGAATCGTTGTCGACCAGAACAATTGGTACCCATTTTCTTGGACATGTGACAGTTAGATGTAACGGCTTATTATGGGATGACCCTTCTATTGAAAAATCCCTTTCATTGAAGGCAAAAACATTAGAATGTTTCTTGGGTATGAGCATTCCAACCAATTGGTCCGGATAGACATCAATTGGTATGTCCACGCTGTTCAAGGCTTTCAAGACTGCCTATTGATGCTTGTGGTATGCCATGAGCAAACCCCAAATACTTACATTGCCTTGTGTCTTCTTAAGATATTTCAGAACTGCATCTTCCTCTTTACTATTTTGTCTTTCTATTCCTTCTACCTACTTCCCTGGTTCTTCTGTGCCCCTGCTTGGTTGTCCCTTCTTTAACTGTGCTGGCTTAAAATGCCTCCCGCTTTTTGTCAGATGTTCTATCTGTTATTTGGGCTCTTATAGCCCTTCAAACTGGTCAACTAACTCCCGAATCTCGACCACCAGGCATTCTTTCTCTTGAAATGTCTAGAAGTTGTTCGTGTTAGCATTCTCCTCATTGCCTCCTTCATTTTTCCAAAAGTCTTCCTCGATTCCCATTATGTTTTGTAAAAACTAATCGAACTCTTCACTGATTGCGGCCTTCGGCTCAAAAAGTTGTGGCAGCGAGATTTTGTCCAACAGGTCTTCGTAACTGTATGGTGGGGGAAGGCCCTAAGGTTCCCGCGGGCTTCCATGGTCACATGGTTCTTCGACTATCGGGTGTCATTCCGGCACATCTTGTTCTTTATCATATTCTATATCTGTGAATTCCTGCTCAATCTATTTCAACTCCATATGTCATTCTGTTCCTGATAATCCCTTTTGAGAGAGCATAATCTAGGTCCCTCGGGTAGAGGTGTCCTCGGTTTTGACTCATGGAGAGGAACAATGTATATGGAAGGGTCAAACGCAAGACTCGTGGTTCCCAATGGATTCACTTGGGGTGCATTTTCCTTTTTATGTTCCTTCTTCTTCTCGGCTTCAGTACTGACTGACAGACTCTCTTCCCGCTTGTTCTCACTGTGAATACCCCTTTCTTTTGAAGATCCTCCATCTTTCTCCTTAGAGGACTCTCCTACTTCTAATACTGTCTTCCACGTTCCTTCTGTTTCAAAACTGGGGTTGGCTTCCCCATACCAAGCTACCCCTTGGTGCCAGGCTGAATCATCGCTCGGCATAGTTGGGACATGCCACTTGTTGTCTATTCTGGCTACTTCTAGATCTTCTAATTCTTTGAGACAGGCCAAATCTTTCCATTGGCGTTTGACTTCTTCATCTTTCTCATCATCGACAGGGGGAAGGATTTTCTCTTCATGGATAATGAAAATTGGCGAGTTGAAAGATTCGTCATCAATCAATTCCTAAATAAGATCATTAATCCATAACACTTCCTGCCCGGATGGAAAATCTGCAATCGGTTTCAGTTCTATTACGGAAACTATGAACTTGGTGGGATTATAACTTTCTGATTCTCCCTCAATAACGTTCTCATTCTGTTGATTGGCATGATTCGGTAGAGGGCTGGTAGTAACTTTCGGCTTCTGAGTGTTAGTCCGTGGAGGAATCACCTTATTGTCTATCAAGTTCGGAATCTCATGCCGACGAGGCCTTATGCAATTGTTAGTCAGATGGCTGTGCCCCTGGGGAAAGGCGCAGTACTGGGTAGGATTGTATCGGGATGGCAAAGGATTTGGAGGCGGGGTTGGCTCCAAAGGCTTTAGGAGACCCCTCTCAATCAGACGGGTCAGGATGGATGTCAAAGGCATAGTGAGTTGTGTGAAGGCTCTCTTTTGATTTTGGGATGGTTTTTGGGCAGCCGGCTGAATAGATGGGCTTGCTTGATTTGGGTTAGGATTTAGCAAGTTCACTTCATAACTTCGACTTATGGCATTCGCGGCATTGCTCGGATTATTGATGTATGGATTTTGAACTGTTCTTTGACTCGGTTCTCCATTTTCAATATCCCCAGACTGTAGAGCATCCTCTATCTGTACCTCAGCATCAAAAACTTACTCAAATATCATCAACGGCTGCGTGATCAGATACTTATGGAACTACGGCTGTAAGTTCTTCGTCACCATTCTTATATGCTCATTCTCAACGAGTCAGTTAGTCATCTTAGCTACCTTAGCCCTCCACCAGGTCAGAAACTTGACAAAAGATTCTTTGGCCTCCTACCGGGTTGTCTCAAGTTCTCGGGTGGTGACATTGAGCTGGATGCTATAGTTGTACTGATTGACAAATGCGGTGACAATGTCCTCCCACATCCTCGTCTTTGCAACATCTAAAGACATAAACTCTTTCTTAGTGGCTCTTGAAAAAAACCGTTGGAAAAGCTGGGCTTTCAACTGGTCATTATTACCCATTAGCGACAAAGTTCCTACATACATTCTCAAATGGATCCTCGAGTCCCCAGTCCCATCAAACTTTTCCATGTCGGGCATTTTGAACTTCTCGGGCAACTTAGCATCAGGGAATAAGCAGTGACCCTTGATGTCTATCATATAGTTCTCAACTCCTCGGGCTTTCCTCAAAATCTTCTCTAACTTGTCGATCTTATCAGACAAGATCGACTCCTTGGTGGCTAAAATTTTTGGGATTCTCGGCCGGATGGGCTGTACAACTGCTGGCTGGGCTCGCTCGGGTCCCACATTATCATCCCAAATGTAATCTGCTATACCATCTTCGGGGTAATTCGGAACAACCACATTGGGGTCTGCAACCCAGGCCTATAAAGCTTGGATTTGAGCTTGACACTAAGTCTGGATCCTAGCTTAATTCGTTACAGCGGTACTAACTCCTTTGACTGTCCGCTGTAATTCTAGAATTGCCCTCATCATATCAGCCATGGTTAGTTTTGGGTCTGCCATTGGCAATCTTAACTGATCGGTACATCTGAGTCTTTCCCTCGGAGATTGGGCCCAAGTGCGTATAGATTTTTCTTTTCTCGGCGATATTATCCTGGGTCTCTGAACTGAAAGGGATCACGTAAATCGGAAAACTCGTTAGCCAGGCCAAAACTCAAAACAACTCACACTCAATGATGCATCGGGAGGATGAAAACTAACCCTAATTGGGATGATAACTATACAAACAAAAGCATTCATAAAAAGAAAATCACATAACCTTAAAAGATTTATTGATCCTAAAAGAAGGGTTCTAAAAATCTATATGCACATGAAGAGGTTGGTAGGTCTTCACTCTGTATTTTTTAAATAAAGTCAAGAATATACCTCCCAATGCCATGAATGGTGCAAGGCATGGTTAAACGGTACGCAATAACTCATTTTGCCACATCTATGAAAGCATGTCGCCAAAAGCTTGCTAATTTTTCCGATATAGCCCTGAGACAGTAAACTGACAGGGGTATCGGGTAGGCAGAGCAGGGATTTGAGAACAAAGCACACAAATATGCAAATACAAATATAAATACCGATGAAAAGTTTAGAACAAGAACCATTAACATTTCAAGTTTAGCCCTCTTGTGATTTTTTTTGAAAGACCAGTCCCTAATAGAGTTTCCAGAAAAAGCTGTGGATGCTTTGAGGGAGCGTGTGGGGGATGCACCGAATATATATTATTTTTAGAAAATAATTTTTTTTCTTTTTAAAATAAAAATCCAAGATATCTGAGCATTCTTTTTGAAAAATTGAGTCGCTATTTGGTTTTTGAGAAAATTTATAAAAAACAAAAATAAGGTTGCGGGTCTTTTAAAAATGTAATCAGAGAAAAAGAGAGTTTGGGAGCTAGGGTACAAAAAGGGAAGGTGTTTGTAACACCCCGGTCCGGACCCTAGTAGTAACCATCTAGATTGTAACAACCTGATCCGGATCCTAGTTGTAATAGCTTGGACTGTAACTACTTGCAGAACGATCTAAGCCCAAATACTAGAATTAGCAATAGTTAGTTGACGAGAACTTAGGTCGCTACATAAATAAAAAAAACCCTAATTAGCCCGAGAAACCCAAAGTGACACGGAACCCTAATTTTAACTCGGAAATCCTAAAAAAGACCAAATACTCTGAGGCAAGGTCCTAGTACTCAGGAAAGTCTCGGAATAGTTTAAATTAAGTAAATAACATAAAATTTTAAATTAAAAATAAAAAATTCTCATAATTAAGGTTAAATGTCCATTTTGTCCCTAGTACAGCAAAAAGTCATAAAAATACAAAATTTGACACATGGACACCCAAAATCAGATATTTATATACAATTAATTAATAAAATATAAAATAACAACAAAAATGACCAAAATGCCCTTGCATGGCCGGCCACCTAGGAAATTGTGCCCAAAAAATTACTTTTTGCCTTTTTAAGCTTAAAAATGAGAAAAAGATGTATAAATTAAGTATTATTTTGACCTAATACTTTTTGTACAAGTAATATATATAATAATATAATAATATAGCTCAAAAAAAGTAAACAAATAATTATTTTAAATCTCTACACAATAAATAAGTCAAAAATTCAATTCTAATCAAAATAGCTTAATTTAACTTAAATCCCACACTTATTTGTTTAATTGCTATCAAAATTATGATAAATTATGAAAAGGCTAAATTAATTATAAATACATTAATATAATAGGTTTTAGTAGGTTTTGGTATATAAAATTAATATTTTATGTAATTAAATACACAAAAATGCACCAAAATACATTTTAAAACCCTAAATAAATGAAAAATCAGTTTTATTTGCCCCAAAACTGATATGGCCGAATTCCCCACCTGCCCAAATCAGATTTTTTAACTTCTCAATAAACTCCACCTCCCATGCAACCAATGAGAGTTTAAATAATTTCAATTTTAAATTCATATAATTATTCTTCATTTCAAAATTTTCTATAAAATGAGACACAATTCCTCTCACTTCTCCTCCATATATTGGCCATAAGAGAGTGAGAGAGAGAGGCTCCAAAAATAATCTAAATGTCCTAGGAGAAGAAGGAGAGAAGAAGAAAGAAGGAAGGAAGAAGGAGGAACTAAGGAGAAGTCATTAGAGCTCCATATCTCGTTCACCCATTTAAGCTTCAAACAAGGTAAGCAACTCCCTTAAAATTTCTGATATTCTCCCCCAAGATACCCCTCAATCGATCTTTATAACAAACCCTAACAATATAAAACAAAAAATGGGTCAAAAAGGCGTCGTAGGAGCGATTTAGGGACTGTTTATGTATGAGTAAGCTTTGTATATATTTGTATGTGTGTATCTTTGAGTTTTATGGCCTAAACATGTTCTGAATTTTTGGATTTATGTGAGTTTATAACATGCATGCAAAGAAAATAGGTCACAAATATACACAACATAAGTTAAGCAAGCAAAACCCTAAGTAGCCTGATTTTCTGGAGTTATTCATTTTCTGCCACCGACTTTAAATAATCATAACTAAATGTAGAAAAATTTTCTTAAAGTGATTTTTGTGTCTAGATCTAGAGTTTTGAGTTATATTTCCTACAAAATTGGTTTGAGGTGATTTCGTTGGGTGGAACTCCAGATATCTCATTTTTTCCAAAGAGTGTTAGATCTTGACCACTTTGAGTTGTAGACCTAAAACATTAAGCTAGAATGAGAACCGAGCTTAGTTCAAAACATAAAACTTGTATAGAACACATTTAGCTTTCTTTCCACCAAAAATGAGCTAAAAATATGAAGTCTTGATAGGTTAAAACACTTCCCAAAGGCACTGTTAAGGTTCAGTGACTGACAGACCTCTCTGTCACACCTTTTTGTGAGACTTAAAACCTAATTTTTTTGAAGCCAAATACAAACGTGGTAAACATGAACTTTGTAGCTAACATATTAAAATAGTTACTTCAAAAAAAATCAGACCAAAATACCCTTGGATGATACCCCAAAGGTTTTAAACATTCTCTATTAAAAACACACTCTGCAGACTCTTTTTAGGCTGATTGAACCCTCTTTATAAATTCGCCAAAATCTCAAATTGTTTACAAAAAACATGCCTTAGCTTAATACATAAAACTTGTAGGGAACATCTTAATCTAGAACCCCACCAAAAATCAGAGACATAGCCCTTGAATTGATGCCCCAAAACAGTAGCCAGTAGAGGCTCAAATGCTATGTATTTCTCTGTAAACTGCTGAACCGTTTTTACTAAAATAAAATAAATGACCTTTTTACTTTAGGAACTGACCTTGGTGATAAATATGAAAGTTATAGGAAATATTTTATTTAATTGGTGTTAAAATATCAGAAATTAAATTTATGTATAAATATTTCAAAACGCTGTCGCAACCTTAAAACTAGCAATTAAAACTTGTACTTAAAATTGGCTAAGTGTTTGAATGGTGTGTTGCTTATGAGACTTGAGTATGTGAATCTTATATGAACTTTGTGGTAATTAGTGTATGAAAATAATGCTTTTAACAAAATGAACTCATGCCAATGGTTCGAGTCTATGTTGCTTAAGTTGTGGTTATGCTTCACATGCTTGTACTTAATGTTTTAGCAAGTTGTACCATGTGCCATGTCATGTTTACATACCGTGCAACGATTAATTGTACACGAGAGGCATATTGCACGTCATGGGAATTTCTTCATTTCATCTTGGGTTATTGGAGTTCCCTTCGTATCTTTCGATTGGGTTGGGTGACATGAAAATCAATTATTCAGTGTGGATCTAGGGCATCCCTGGTTGCCAGATGTGATATTAAATTGGAGGTTTTATTATAAAAGGAGGATTTAGCCACCATGGGATCATCACTAGCTTTAATTAGGCTTTGGGTTGATGCTTAACGAGCATCCTAGTACTTAAAGTGGGGATTGTCGTCCCGTATAAGGATGGATAAAATTGGTTGGCTCGCTCCCACGCCATGGCCATTGAGTAAAACAGCTGTGGCATGATACCCGGTGATGCATTTACTATTCGCAATGAGGCTAGGATAGGGTAAGTGATCAATATACCATTAAGTCTACTCTGTAATTCTCGGCGTGGAATTCATGATACTGTTCTGGAAGTACTTGGGGATTGGGCATCTGCATTGCATTCATTTGCATCACACGCACATTCTTTTGTTCTTATATATGTTCATCCTGTTGAAAATGATAAATAGCTTGTAACTTCGCATTGGGTGCTATACGATATGTATTGTGGAATATCTTGTCGCGAGTTTGTTAGATGGTTTAGAAAATTTGCTTCTGGGCTTCGGCTCATGGCATTTATGCCACATGTGACGAAGAGGGACCCTTTGAGGAAGGTGGGTTCATTGAAGGGGAAGAATTTGTAGAAGAGG
Source organism: Heliamphora ciliata (assembly GCA_032360265.1). Classification (NCBI taxonomy): domain Eukaryota; kingdom Viridiplantae; phylum Streptophyta; class Magnoliopsida; order Ericales; family Sarraceniaceae; genus Heliamphora; species Heliamphora ciliata. The sequence goes on from JAUMHN010181003.1 coordinate 17,848, forward strand.
GAGAGCGGCAGGAGCAGGTTGACCCCAACGACGCAGTTTGAAGACGTAGGACGTCTCTTTTTGATCTTTTGTTCAAGTTTTCCACGGACATGATGTAACTTTTGTTAAGTTTTCTGGATGACTGTACTTTTTACGTATTTTGAACAATCTCTGAACCATTAATGATGTAATAGTTATCTTATGTATTTATGAACATTCGGTTAAATGATGTTCCTTATTTATAGTTACATATGTCCTGACATGCCCGGGAAACGGGGTGTCATAGTTGGTATCAGAGCCTAGGTTTATTGAACCATTAGGCCTTGGAAAATGGGAGATCGCGAGTTCTGTAGCGTAGAAAACTCTATAGAGTGTCTGTACTATTAAGTTATGGCGTATAATTTTAACAACTTAAAAATCTTTATCTTAGGGTTTTCTCTATTTTTCCTTCTTAGGATGGCATCTGACGCAGAACCAGCCGGAGAACCGTGGGCAGCATCAGAACCAGAGCACTCAGATTCGGAGGAAGAACCCGCTGAAGAGCAAGACCCAATAGATGTGTTTTCGTTAGCATGGATGTTTCCGAATGAGTGGCCAGCCCAGGGGAAGAAGAGGTTGAGAAAGTAGGAGTAAACGAAGAACCTGATGTAGTAGGGGACGAAATGGATTTCGGAGCAAACGATGTGGAGGAACTTTAAGACGACGACGAGAACAAGGAGCGAGCCATCACTGTCTTTTATAATTCACTAGAGGCACCGCCACCAGAGCTAGATGATGATGAAGCAACGGACGCAGTAATTTACTGGAGTCACCAGGACTACTGCAAGGACTATCGTATTGGAGAACGAGTGTATGCGAGAGTGTTTCCCGAAAGGACGTGGAAGTGGAAAAAGCCAGAATCTTTTTCGAGGTACATGGGTCCGCTAAGGGTATTGGAAATATGCGATGAAACCACTTACCGTCTGAAGGTACCACTGGGATTCAAAAGGATATTGGGGGAAAGGATGGATGCAAAGTGGATGCAGACGCAGAAACCAAGAGATAGGAGAGGAATCATCAACCACGCAACCTGGCAATTGACTTTAACAGTCCAAAAACGTACCTGGAGATACCAATTGCTATAATCAATAGAGCTCGTAGAGGGCCAGGGAACATTTGGTACGTGGAGGTCCAGTGGCGCTGCTACGGCATTTATAAAGCGACTTGGGAATGCAAGACAACTGTTCGCCACTTTTATCCGCGTTTGTTTGTTTGGGTTTTAGTACATTAGGCGTTGTGCTTTTTTTTCCTTGTTTGAAGGTTATGTGAGTGCTATATGAACTTTGTTCCAGTTACGGGGATGAATGAAATGCAAGTATTCGTTGTTAAATTCTTTATAAACTATCTCAAAATCATAAGTTATCTCATAATCTCAAACTAAAATCTACAATGTCCCAAATATATATATAAAGACAATTAAGAAGGAAAACGATTCCCCTAATCTCGACACTCTCTTAGATAGTTAATGGACGACCAAACCTCCAATAAGTTGACCAACCCTAGATGATAAGGCATTAGGAGTAGCCTAAGTCCTGAGAAAAATACCGTTAAAATCCCGTAACATCACCCTTACGAGTTTACTTTCCCAAACCCTTGTATCAACTTCTATACCGGTTAAAATTCTTTGCTTTTCTTTCCTTCTATTAGCATTGGTCCCCAACAATGCTACCCAGTATCATTTGTAGATGATTCTCCTCCACTCAAGTCTTGTTAGTAACCTTAACGGGAAATTTCTCCTAGAAAATACCATTGTCCTTGAAGCATTCCTTGGCTAAGTCATGCCTTCACCTTTGATTGCACTTCAATGCACGCCAACATCCTTGGACTATCTCTCTATTCGTAGAACTCAACGTCGTTCGATATTGCCGAGATCCTTCACCACCATTCATTCTTGACTTTAATACTATGTCTAACTGAAGCAATTTTGTGAACTCTTAAAATCCTAACCTAAGGAGTTGAGTTGGATGCTTGAATTGAAATACGTTAGGCCGACGTGATTTCAGGGCAAATATCCATTTTGGATACCCATTGCTTAGACATACCTTTTTCAAGGTTTAATACTGTACATATTGATTTCGAGAGCATCCTCTTTGTAATATTCATTAATTGTTGATCTTTTGACCTCTCAACCTGAGTCAACGATGATTGCTTTAATCATGATCCCATGCCTTTGAACCATCCGGGAATTCATTCTAAGATGACTCTAACCCCAGCGGCATTTCGTTCTTGTACCATTCGGAATCCTCAGCTGAACGCTTATCTAGTCACTACCTTATAGTCACCTTCTTTGAAACCGATAAAAATTGAGCTGACCATCCTTATTGAACTCCACGTATGTTTTTGCCGTGTAATCTTCAAAACCCTGCCCTGTAGATCTATGAGCGACTACGACGAGCGTTAGGATAGTACATTATTAGGCTCCAATGCTTTCACAGAAGATTAGGACAAGGCACGGAACCCTCTTAACACCTCTTCGAATCGCGAGGTAACCTTTCCTTAATATTACGACTCAAAGTATCGTCAACATCTGTGTTTAACAAAGTTTTGAAGACCGAAACCCCCGACTGCAGGAATGGTTAAATAAGGGTTTACTCAACTGATTACACCTTTTCAAAAGACCCGACAAGTAGAACTATGCCATCAACAATCTATAGTTAGAATCAACAGCTTCACACTAAGGGACTCAGGACATCACTACGTGACAATGTTTAGACTTTCCCAGACTAGTTCACAGTGGACCCGCAAATCCAACAAACTGGGAAGCAAAAGATTTATACAGACAGTAGGAAAGTGGAAAACAAGTGACACGCCTCGAGTTTAGGACAACCTTAGTATGCAAATAAGGAAAGAGTATCCGTACACATCATTAGTCACGTCAGCTTTTCTCACCAAAATGATAGTGTCCAAATTCGGCCATCCCCGCCTTCAATGGAGAATTTCTTACAACGTTATGGGCATCAAAAACCTGATTAAGAATTAACCTCCAAACAAAAATTGAACACATGACTCGATAACTGCCTTGACCGTATCTTTATCACATTCACTTTACACTAAAATAACCAACTGCCGAAGAGAAATGATCCAGTCAATGGAAGAGGCATCCAAACCCTATGTACCAATACATGAAGGAACAACGACAAAGGCTAAGAGAAACGGTATGACACTTGGAAAGACTGAAATAGGAATGAGAGCATGTGACTACGGACTTCGTTGCCAGGATCGTTACAGGAGCACAACAACATTTGAGTTACTGTGGGTCGCCTCTAGAAACGACAATATTTAGGTTATGATGGGTTCCTTCACCAAGATCACTCGTTTTCTATTAGTTAAACCTCATGACACATCGGTAGCTACAAGCAAAGAATATGTCCGAGAGATTTTACACCAACTTAGGTTCTCTACCATACCTAAACAAGACCCGCATCTCACCTGGATAATCTAAACTCCCAGTTCTGAACCGTCAAAAGTATGTTAAAGGTATGAATAAGGGAAATTAAAGGAAGCACTTATCTTCGGTCCAAACCTGTTTACAACAACAAGCTCCTAACTAGCTTTTACAACCATATGAAGTTTTATGTGTAAATAACACTGCAAGATTATCAGTATACGGAATAGAAGTAGAAAGAAATTGATTGGTTGGAATAAGTACCTGCTAGAACCGAAATACAATAATAGAAATTTATATATAACCCAGGATAGTAGCCTTGCGTTAACGATCTACGATAAAGAACTATAGGATCTTATTGGAAAATGTTAGATCTAGGCAACCTAAGAGGGGGGAGGGGGGTGAATTGGGTCTTTTCTATTTTAAAGGAATTTTAAAACCTTTTCAGAAATCTTTTAATATTGTAATAAGGAAAGGTATGCAAGAATATAACCAATGCAACTATTAAAAGATGAGGGATAGAGAAAAAGAACCAGACACCAGGGATTTATAGTGGTTCGGCTTTATCCT
>JAUMHN010181113.1:0-21815 GCA_032360265.1 Heliamphora ciliata
TACTCAAGGGAGATCTTGAGGAGTGGATGTAGGCTAGGATAAAGTCGAACCACTATAAATCCCTGGTGTCTGGTTCTTTCTCTCTATTCCTCATCTTTTAATAGTTGCATTGATTATATTCTTGCATACCTTTTCATATTGCAATATTAAAAGATTTCTAAAAAGGCTTTAAATTTCCTTTAAAATAGAAAAGACCGAATTCACCCCCCCATTTTAGGTTGCCTAGATCTAACAGGATCATTAGCTTGAGTTCTCGATGATACTGAATCAGCTTTTCTTCTTTGACCTTCCATTCTACCTTTGCCTAGGATACGACCAGAGCCGAGTCCCCTATGACCTCCAACATTTTTTCCCCTAGTTCTTGTTGGAGGTAAAACTGCCAAGATCATTGTTTTTGTAAATGATTTTTCGATAAAAAATAACTGGACGGGAAATCACCGAAATGGGTTCGAGATAAAACTTTTGATGTCGAACGATCAAAATAAAAATCTGTACAACCACAGTTAATTTAGAAGAATACCTTTTTTTGGTCGATTCTTCAACTACAATTTTGATTCCGAGTTAAAGTTTCAGTCAGACCTTCTACTGTATTCTCTTATGTAATTCTCGAATATAGTGTAGGCTATGATCCTTCAAGAACTCATACCGGCAGAACCTGGTTAAATTTAGTCTTGAAGATAAGTTATAAATTTGGTTCAATCTACCCGCATATTTGTAGGGCTACAGTAGGGACCTATGGAGTAATTATGACGAAGACTTCTATCGGAACACAGATACCCATCCAGCGGTTTCCACATTTAAGCAAACCTCACAGCGGTATCTGTAATTTTAAAAATATTGCAGCGATTTCTGTAATTTTCATAAAATACTAAATTACAGTTCACACCACTAAAGATCTGTAATTGCACTCTAAGCTGTAATCTTAAGACCGTCTTCCATTAAGCTCCTATTATTAAATACTTAACTCTTCTCCCCACGTTAAGATTCTCGATACCCGCCAATTAAATTTAATTACTGACAATTTAATTTATCGACATCTTCAAATTCCTTATGCCATTCCGCTTAACTTATTTGACCACCAGATAATCAAATCCTTCTGTAGGGTTTGGCCCGGTCAAAGGAACAAGGAGTGTCTCAAAGGAACGAATGGTGGTTTGTTTTATAATCCTAAGGATCATAAAATCATTGTCAGTACTAATACCCGATTCTTGAAAGAAGATTATATAATGGACCATAAGCTCTAGAGTAAAATTGTTCTAGAAGAATTGAGAAAAAATACCAGTATAACGGAAGAGGAATCACGAGTCATCAATATCCTATTGCTTCGTCGTAGTAGGAAGATTATCGAAACACGTGCCAATTCTGAACCAGATCAAAGTGCTACCACAAACATGTCGAATTTACAACCAGGAGTGCATGTGGATGATGGTACATACGGTTCAGAATCAATACATCATATCATTGCTAGTACACAGACGCAGGTAATGCCTCGTCGTAGTGGGAGGGTTGTTCGTCGACCTAGTCTTTGTGTTCTTGGGAGAATATTTTGACGGGATTTTGATAGAACTAAATACCAAACCCCGCAACTACAATGAAACACTCCAAGACAAAGATGCAGATCTTTGGTAAAAGACTATGAATTTAAAAATAGAATTTGTGTATTTTAATTAGGTCTGGAAACTTGTAGAACCACTCAAAGAAAATAAAATCCATCGGATGCAAATGGATCTACAAGAGGAAGAGAGGAGTAGACGGAAAGGTAGAAACCTTCAAAGCTAAGCTTGTTACAAAAGAGTTCACTTAGAAAGACGGGATCGATTATGAGAAAACTTTTTCGCCGGTAGCCATACTTAAGTCTGTAACGACTCGATACAGACCCTAATGGTAACAACTTGGCTGATAATGACCTGTGTAAAGACCCAGCCTAAACCCTAAGTGTTAGTGACAGATAGTCCACGAGACCATAGAACACGGAAGGAGTTCAAAACCCTAACTCAAATCGAAAACCCTAGGAATGGCCTGAAAATCCAAAAAAGGTCCAAAACACAGGCAATAAAACCCTAATACCCAGAGAATCTCCTAACATTCTAAATGAAGTAAATATCATAAAATAATGACTTAAAAATCAAAATCCTCATAAATAAGGTAAAATGACCGTTTAGCCCTTAATATAGCAAAAAGCCTTAAAAACTCAAATTTTGACATATAGATACCCTAAATCAAGGATTTAAGTACGATTATGTAGTAAAAGACAAAATAACATCAAAAATGCTAAAAATGCCCCTTAGTGGCTAACCACCTTTGGGGATGTGCCAAAAAGTGACTTTTTTTTTCTTCTTTTTAGCTTTAAATGATGAGAAATGTATTAAATGAAACATTATGATAATCCCAAACTTGATGAACAAGTAATAGACCTAATAATATAGTGTTATAAGTCAAAAAAAATAAAAAAATTATTATTGAAGTTCATACACAACAAAATAAGTCAAAAAGTCATATATTGCTAAAACAGCATAATTTGACTTAAAAGACTACCTCTATTTAATCAATTGCTATGGAAACTATGATAATACATGAAAATACTATATATCTCTTAACCATACAAAAATAATAAGTCTCAATAGGAAAAGACACCAAAAAGATACATCAAATTAACTTTTAATGCATTTTCTTGCTCAATAGGGGCACGAAAATCGAGGCAAGCCCTTTGATTGATGGGGGATCAGATTTTTGTCCTCCAAACAGCCACCTAGCTACTTTTAGCTTCCCAAAATCTGAATTCTATCCTCCAAGAATTAAATCAAGTTAAATCAACCTCAAATCACATTTAATGAAATGAAGAAAAAAGGGACCCTTGGTGTACTTTTTATCTCCCCTTGTCCCCTAACCTTTCCCTATTTAAACTAAGCCCAAACACCTCTTTTCCCCTTCAAAATTTCGTGCAAGAGAGTGAGGGACCAGACCTTCAATTTTTCTTAAGGTATTCCATGAGTTTGAGGAAGAAGAAAGAAGAAAAAGGAAGAAACCAAGGAGTTTTAGAAAGCTAAGTCCAAATCAATCCTCATTCTTTGATCTCTCAAAACAAGTAAGTAAAACATCTAAATCTTGTATCTAAGATCCCTCAAAACATCCCTCAACCCATCCCTTTGAACACTTTAAAAATCAAGAACCGAAATCAAAATCGAAAAGGCATCGTAGTTGGAATTTAGGGGCTGTTTTGATTATGAATGATATGAGATGCTGTTGTATGTTGTTATCTTTAAGTTTGATGATCTCTAATAGTGCTGGAGTCTTGATATTTTAACTTTGAAACACAAGCATGTATGGAAATAGAACCAAAACTTGACATAACATAAGTAGAGGACTTAAACCCTAAGAAGCTTGATTTTCTAGAACTTTGATGTTTCTTCCCTGAGAATTAAAATTCCGTAACTCAATGTAGAAAATTGATCTAATAATTATTTTTATGTTCAATGTTATATTTTTGTGTTATCTTTCATCTAAAGTTGGTTTCAACTCATTTTCATAACCAGAACTCAAGATATTGAAATTTTACCAAAGTATGTCATTTTTTGACCAGTCAACACTACTGACTTGGAAACCCTAGTTTAGAATGAGATCCAAACATTGGTCAAAACATGAAAGTTGTAGATAATATGTATATCCATCTACGCACTAAAAATTAGAACAAAATATTGATGTTTGACAGGTCAAAACTCCTTTTAAAGTCCCTGTTGGATTTCAACCCCTGAGGAACATTTTGTCACATGTTTTTATATAGCCCAAAACACCTATTTTTAGTGACATATTCCAAAAGTGGTATACACGAACATTGTATAAAAAATGTTGATGTATGTTATGCCCAAAAATCAGACGTTAAAGCCTCGGTATGATATCCAAAAACCGTTTTAAACCCTCTGTCCAAAACCGGCTCTGCTGAGTTTCGGCGGCTGACCGAACTTACTTTTTAAAATGGCCAAAAAGTCTAACTTGTTTCAAACAACTACCCTTAGCTTTAAACATGAAACTTGTAGGGGACTTGTTAAACTAGAACATACTAAACAATGGGCTCATTTTGACTTCATTTGATACCCCAAAATCGAGAGCAACAGAAGCTAGGTTTTGGTAAAAATCTGGAGAAAGTGCTGAACCATTTTTGCTTAGGATAAAATGTTCACCCCTTTGCCTTAGGACTTGGCCTTAGTGATAAACATGAGAGTTGTAGGAAATATTTTGATCTAATTTTGTATAAAAATCATAGCTTGATTCCAAGTCTAGATGCCCCAAAATCCTGTTGCCCCTCTTAATTTAATACTTGGTTTTTTACCTTAAAATTTGTTAAGTGTATGTTGAGTACCTATCACTATGAGACCCTAGTTTTTGTAAGATGGTTGATTGAATTAGTCGACTAATGTTTTTAAGTGAATGTATGATGATTTAGAATCCATGCGATCATGTTGAATCATATCTTGTGAATTGTAGTTTTTGCCTCACATACTTGTACTTTATGCTTTGCGCGTTATACCATGAATCTTGCCATACTAGTTGATGCCATGTTGTAGATGATTATATTTGAGATCTATATCATACATTATTGACATTGTTACTTGCAGCCTGGCGTATTGGAGTCCATCTGTGCAAACCGTTGTTGGGATGGGCTGTGTTGAGATTGTTATCCATTAGTTCTATATCTAGGGCGTCCCTGGTTGCCATTTTTGAAAATATTTTGGGATGTAATCCCCTTGTACACCCTGGGTGCATCCCCGGTGTTACAGATTTGGTTTATACACCCTGGGTGCGTCCCCGGTGTTAAAATGGTTTACGAATATTGTTGGGCACCATGGGTTCGTCGCTAGCATTCTGATTTCGATAGCTTGGACTTTTGGATTGACACCAGCAAAGGCATCACGAGTCTTAAGGTGGGACAAACCGCTTGATATATGAGGCCAGTGACAATAAGTCCCTGAGGGCAGTGACAATAAGTCCCTGAGGCAATGGCAATAAATCCTGAAGAAGTGATAAGGATGGCCTGGAGTATGGCGCAGACCCCACGCCGTTGTCATTGAGTAAAATAGCTGTGGCACGAAGCCAGGCGATATGGTTACTATTCGCAACGAGGCGCGATGATGGCTTTGGTGATCAATTACTTGTGAAAGTATACTCTGGTGATTCCCGGCGTGGAATCCCTGTTATAATCTGGGTGCATGTTGGGTTGGGCATCTGCATTTCATATACGCATGATTATTTACTTGTTTGCTATCTTGTCATAAATTTATCTATCTTCTTGACTATAAACTATACTAGGTGTTTTACGGTATGTGTTGCGGTAAATTTTGTACAGTGAGCTTAGTTAGAAGGTTAGAGTGTTTTGCTTATGGGGCTTGGCTCATGGCATTCGTGCCACAGGTATGGAGGAGTTCTTGGAAGAAGTCGTCCCAGAGGGAGAAGAAGGGTTTGAAGAACAAGGTGAGTTCCAAGAGCACTTGGATCCCGCTGATGCATTCTAAGGAGTCGAGACCTCTGCTTTTGTTCTTATATTTAGTTCTCTCACGCTTAGTATAATTTTTGAAATTTCTTAGTGAAACTTTAATATTTATGTACTTTTGAACGGTTCAGAACTCCTTTATGATGTAATAACCAACGTATGTAAATAAGAATGAATGGCTAGAATATCCCTTTATTTATATTTATGTATGTCCCGACGTGCTCGGAGGACGGGGCACCACAAAGTCTATCTGGATTCTCTTACTCATTGCAGCTCATTTCAATTACAAAATTTGGCAAATGACCATCGAGACAACATTCCTTAACGGAAGTCTTGATGAATGCATATATGTGGTGCAACCAGATGGTTTTATAGTAAAGGACCAAGAGCACATGTTATGCAAGCTTAAGATATTCATTTATGGACTTAAGCAGACATCTAGATCTTTGAACACTCGATTTGATCAAGCCATTAAGTATTATGGTTTTGATCAAAGTCCTGACGAGTCCTGTGTGTACAAGAAGTATGATGGAAGCGTGGCAGACTTTTTAGTATTTTATGTTGATGGCATGTTACTCATCGAAAATGATGTGAGGGTATTAACTTCAGTTAAAGAATGGTTATCTAGGTAGTTCGATATGGTAGACTTGAGAAAAATCAGCCACATTCTTGGGATCAAGCTTATGTGAGATTGAAAGCAAAGAATGTTGGACTTTTCACAAGCTAGTTATATTGACACTATCCTTACTCATTTTATCATGCAGGATTCCAAGAAAAGGTTTCTTCCTTTCAGGCACGAAATCACTCTATCCAAGGATCAGTATCCTAAGACACCTGATGAGATAGAGAAGATGAAGGCAGTTTCTTATGTTTCGGCTGTGGAAAGCCTCATGTATGCTATGCTATGCACTAGACCCGATATCTATTTTGCTGTTGACATGGTTAGAAGGTACCAGTTTAATCTAGTACAGGAGCATTGGATATCGATATAACATATAATCAAGTACCTAAAAAGGGCTAGAATTTATATGTTGATTTACTAGGCAAATAGTCTAGTACCTTTGAGATACACAGACTTAGATTTCCAGTCATATAAGGATTCTTAGAAGTCTACCTCAGGATATGTGTTTGTCTTAAGAGGTAGAGCTATAAGTTAGAGGAGTATCAAGTAGTTCTGCATTGTTGATTCTACCATGAAGGCCGAGTACGTGGCAGTTTCTAAAGTAGCTAAGGAGGTTGTTTAGCTCAAGAACATCCTGTTGGATCTAGATGCGGTGCCTTTCGTAGGGTCGGCTATTACATTTTACTGTGATAATAGCGGAGCATTTGCTAACTCAAAGGAACTAAGAGCCCACAAGAAAGGAAAGCACATCAAGCGTAAATATGACCTGATAGGAGAAATTGTATAGAGGGGTGATATTACGGTGACAAATATTGTATCGGCGGATAACCTTACTGATCCTTTTACAAAAGGCCTATCGACTAAGTCTTTTGATAGTCACGTAGAGGGCATTGGAGTCAGATGTATGGCTGCATGATTTTAAGTTTAAGTGGGAGATTGTCAGAGTTGTATACTAAAAATTATGTCTTTTATTATTTTTAGTATTTAATTTTATCCATTAATAAAAGTATTTTTTTATTTTATGAGAATCTTAATGAGCAATGTATGCAGTTTTATTATTTAATATGGTATGCAAATTTTGGTTTACACACAGAAGACCAGATTATCGATTCTTGCAAAATATAAGTTTTCAGTTCACAGTTTAGATGGAATTGAACACACCATCGATACGACTGTAGTGTAGAGTTTTAGTAAACCTATCTTAGTTACGGAGAATAGATAATAGCATTGCCTATTGTTCCGACTTGCTGTGTTTGTACACTTCGTGTGTATTGAACAGGACAACGTTGGGATAATTAATTTTATACTAGCTATATAAATAAAATCACACCCCATGGTTATTATGAGTGCTTATACTCTTTGCAAGATCCTGACCCATTTTCTTTTTTTGGCATTTTTCGACGCACATTTAGTGTTTTTGTTTCTACATGTTTATATGCGTTTTGATGCATGATCGGGTTTAGATATGCATACAGGACAAGTTTTCGAGGCCGTTGGGTGCTACGGTGCGAATTTCAAAAATTAAAAAAAAATATTTTCGTGACCTATAAATAACTGGAGTTAGATATTTTCAAAACTTTTTAGCTAAGTTTTCTCCTTTTTCTCTCTGCCTTCTCTTTAACTTCTTGTGGGCTCGGGGCTCAATTTTTAACGATCCAACAGCGGATCCTTGTTATTGGCGTCGTGGTTTACGTATCCATTTGGATAGAATTTTATTCTGACAAAGTTTAGTTTTGCACGTGGATCAAGGCGTCGAGTTTTTAACTCACCAAGGTAAGATCCTAGACTCTCGTGTCTTATAAGGGTGCTACGTGTAATCGTGTGTGTTTTTACCGGTTAAAACGCATGAGATCTGATTTTGTTTCAAAAGTTGGGTTTTTGGGTTTAAAATCATTTTTCGTCGATTTTGGCTGGATAGAATCATGTTTTGAAGGTTTCTTTCGTGGTTTTGGTGTTAGGCTTGGGTGTGTGTAAGTTCGAGGGTGTTTGATAGGAGTTTCGAGGCATTGATTCAAGGTTTAGAGGGTTGAAATCGTAGCTCAAAAATAGTTTTTTGGGCAAGGTCAGTCGAGTGGATCTTGAAGATCAGTCGACTAGATCATGTTTTTGGGAGGTCAGTTGACTGAACCTGGGAGGTTAATTGACTGACTTGGTTCTGTTTTGGGTTCTTAGCTTTTCCTGAGAGTTTTTAGTCCACTGGGGGTTGGGGTTTAGTCGACTGAAGTGCTGGGCTGTGTGTTTTGTTGTTTGGTGGTTAGGTTTTGGTTTTCAATTGGTTTTTTATGGTATTCAGTTGATTAATATATAGGATCAGTTGACTGAAATACTATTGAATTCCTTTGGGGTTCGGTTGGTTGTGTTGTGGCTTCAGGGGTTGTGTTATGGCCTTGTGTGTTGGTATTGGTGCCGTCCTTAGGGTGGCATGCATGGTTAGATGTGGGTGTGGTTCACGGTTAGGTGCATGGTGTTTGTTTTTCGTTGGGTGTGGGGCGTGTTTGGGCCCGTGGTTATTTTGGAAAAAGATGGTGTTTTGTGACCTTATGGTTTGAGGGGTTTGGTGTTGGCCTTTGGGTTAAGCTTGGTCTTGTTGGTTGTTGGTTGTCCATGTGAGTGGATGTCGGGTTATGTGACGGGTGGCGTCATGATATGAAGTTTATACGTGGCTTTATGCATTTATAGTTCTCATTTTATTTATGCATGATATAAAATGGAAATGTGGTCTTATATGGTTTTTCAAATGTAAGACGAAAATGTGGTCTTATGTAATTTTAAAACCTAAGACAGAAATGTGGTCTTATGGGATTTTAAAATGTAAGACGAAAATGTGGTCTTATATTATGTTGATACGGTGTTAGCCCTGGCTAACGATGGGCAGAAACGGGGTCCGATGAATGTTAGCCCTGGCTAACAAAGGACGAAATGTGGTCCGATATACGTTAACTTTGGTTAATAGTGTATGTGTGTGTGCGTGGGAATCGGAGGGATAGAAACGTGGTTCTAACGATGCACTTGTGTGCGAGTATTTGAAGGACGAAAACGAGGTCCTGAAGAGGCATGTGTTGTGTGTGTTGCACGTAATGTGCTAGGCGAATTGCATGGTTTGCATGAGTTATCTTCGGTTATTGTAGAGCTATTGTTGGGGCTTGGTAGAGCTGATTTAGATATGTATACATGTGCTGCATACGTATACTTGTTTTCTTTTGAGGCTCGTGTGAGTCGTGTTTTCCAACTGTTTTACTGGTTCTCGTGAGTCGTGATCTAAAACCATTTTCAAACTGTTTTAAAGCTTGAAAGAGAGTCAAAAACTACACCTCATTTTTCTAGCATGTTTTGCTTATATTGCATGCTTGTTTAGTTTCTGCTAAGCTTTGGCTCACGGTGTGGAATTTGAAATATTTTTCAGGTACCGGTCACGCAGGTTGATCCGGAGGTACTAGAGGGGCAAAAGAGCGATAGTCTTCTTTTTTTGTTCGTTTTAAACATATATGCTGTAACATATTTTTTGGTGTTAGAACCACGTAATGTAAGCCTTTTGGCAATTATATACATTGCATGTATGTTTATATTGAGAGTGCATTCTCGGGTTAGGTGTTATGTTTGGTTGTTTATGGGCGTTTCACGTGTCCCAGAGTTTAGGGTGTGATAACTTGGTATCAGAGTTCTGGGTTCGAATACGTAAGAGCCATGGGAAGAGGGTGCATCACCGTGTAAGGTTGATTGCATGTACTTGATTGCATGTGTTTAGATGCTTTGATAACATTAACGTGTTAGCGTGATAAACATGAGGATGATGTGCATATGTGAGCATGGGGATTGAACTATAGGATTGATTAGTCTTGCCTTTGGGCGTTTGGATTAACAAATTTATGAGCCAAGTTAGAAACGCGCTTAGCTGACGTGATTTCTAATAGGGAATCTGAGTAGGTTTTCTAGACTGACGCGCCATTCTTGTTGGTTGTCCTCGGTATGTGGGGTTTGTTTAGCATGAACCTATGTGGCAATGCGTCAGCATGCTTGTACGGTTCGTGTTTATATGTTGCATCTTATGTGCTGTTTTCTTTCATATAGACGCGATGTCTGCAAGGAGAGGGCGAGGCCGTGGTCGAGGTCGTGGCCGTGGTGTTGGCCAAGGGGATGTTCCTATCCCTAATGCTGAGATGCAAATCCTCCCCAAGGACCTGTTGATGCAGTAGAGTTGCTGCGTGCGCCAGTGGGATCCATTGGTCAGTTGGTTGAGACCACTAGAGGTGAGACCGTTAGAGAGAGAGTGTCTGAGTCGAGGGTGACGGTGGCGATGAGAGAGTTCAGACGTCATGACCCTCCGATCTTTGCTGGGGATCTCGATGCTATTGTTGCGACAGAGTGGTTGGAATTGGTGACCCCGATCCTTGACATATTACAGATAGTTAAGGATGAGTTACGAGTTTCTTTGGCCACCTATCAGTTGAGAGGTAATGCTCATGCATGGTGGAAATATGCCAGAAACACTATGGGGGTCACATGGCAGCCTTTACGAAAGTTTTTCTGGAGAAATACTTCCCAGCTTCAAAGAAGGACTTATACAGGGAGGAGTTCTACACTTTCACCCAGGGGGCGATGGATATCATGCAGTATAAGGCCAGGTTTATGTGCTTGTCCCGGTTTGAGCCAGAGTTGGTGAGTACAGACGAGCTGCGTTTGATCACGTTTGAGCGGGGCTTGAGGCCGGCGATTAGGGAGCATGTGGTGGCAATGGGACTTCGTGTGTTCACAGAGCTGGTGGAGGCAGCAGCGAGGGTTGAGAATACTATGACTGAGATTAGAGCTTCTAGGGAGGCCAAGACATAGCCGAGTGGAGTAGAGGCGCAGTCAGGTGGGTGCTCCAACAAGAGGTAGAGGTCCTGTTGTACTAGCTTTCATCCATCAGGACTACAGTAGTTTTCGGTATCAGTACCATCAGTAGCTTCGTCTAGGAGGCTGGAGCAGAGGAAGTAGATTTGTTATCGATGCAGATAACATGGGCATTGTGCGGCGGATTGCCTACAGCCGAAGTAGTCCCAGAGTTTGGCACCAGTGCAGCCGTAGGGGAGGGAATCACCAGGTTGATATGGGTGTGGCCAGTGGGGACATATTCGCAGGAATTGCCCTCAAGGAGGCAGTACACCAAGCAAGGAAGGCACACTAGTGGGTTCGTATGTGCAGGGTTCATCAGAGTACCGACAGCAGCATCCTGCAGTTCAAACTTCCCGAGTGACAGATAAGGAAACTTCAGTTCAATCGGTACGGCAATCGATAACACCGAGTTCTGGTGGATAGGCCTGGTAGACGCTGAGCAGATCATATTCTCTCATAGCTCCCAGTTTTTCGAGGGCACTGGTCATGCCTAATGATGCAGCTATGCCTTCAGTGAGCAGAGGTACTTTCTGAGTGTACAGATTTGAACCAGTGTTTTTACCTACGCAGGAGCATTACATTTTCTTTGTTGCATCTATTTGGGAGTTGGTGATGGACTCTATGGGCGAGGTGCTGCGTTGTGGCAGTGGTTGGTGAGAATGTGAGTTTGGGGTGAGTTGGTAGATCCTGTGTCGTTAAGATCGTTAGCCGTTGTTTCGAGTATATGACCATTTTTTACTTTGTCCTAGTAGTGGTTTGGCTGACCATCTCGTGTACGTGTGCCGATTGCGATCGATGTGGTTGTTTTTTTCTTACCTTGTGGTGAATTTTGGGGATGAAATTCCTTTAAGGGGGGTAGAGTTGTGAGATCTTGATATGTTTTCTTTTTTTGGCATTTTTCGACGCGCTTTTAGTGTTTTAGTTTCTGCATGTTTATATGTGTTTTGATGCATGATCGGGCTTAGATATGCATGCAGGGAAGGTTCCCGGGACCGTTGGGTGTTGTAGTGCGAATTTCAAAAATTCAAAAAAATAATATTTTCGGGACCTATAAATATCTGGACTTAGATATTTTAAAAGATATTTTCAAAACTTCCCAGCTAAGTGTCCTAATTTTTCTCTCTGCCTTCTCTCTAACTTCTCGGGAGCCCAGGGCTCGATTTTCAATGATCCAACAGCAGATCCTTGTTATTGGCATCGTGGCCTACGCATCCATCTGGACAGAATTTCATTCCGGCGAAGATTAGTTTTGTACATGGATCGAGGCGTTGAGTTTTTAACTCACCGAAGTAGGATCCTAGACTCTCGTGTCTTATAAGGGTGCTACATGTAATCGTGTGTGTTTTTACCCATTAAAACGCATGAGATCTAATTTTGTTTCAAAAGTTGGGTTTTGGGATTTAAAACCTTTTTTTGTCCATTTCGGTTGGATGGAATCGTCTTTTGAAGGTTTCTTTCATGGTTTTGGTATTAGGCTTGGGCATGTGTAAGTCCGAGGGTGTTTGATATGAGTTTCGAGGTGTTGATTCAAGGTTTGGAGGGATGAAACCATAGCTTAAAAATAATTTCTAGGTAAAGTCAGTCGACTAGATCATGTTTTTGGGAGGTTAGTTGACTGAACCTGGGAGGTCAGTCGATTGACTTGGTTCTGTTTTGGGTTCTTGGCTTTTCCCAAGAGTTTTCAGTCAACTGGGGGATGGGGTGCAGTCGACTGAAGTACTGGGCTGTGTGTTTTGTTGTTTGGTGGTTAGGTTTTGGTTTTCAATTGATTTTCTATGGTATTCAGTTGATTAATATATGGGATCAGTCGATTGAAATACTGTTAAATTCCTTTGGGGTTCGGTTGGTTGTGTTGTGGCTTCGGGGGTCGTGTTGTGGCCTTGTGTGTTCGTATTGGTGCCGTCCTCAGGGTGACGTGTATGGTTAGATGTGGGTGTTTTGCACGGCTAGGTGCATGGTGTTTGTTTTTCGTTGGGTGCGGGGCGTGTTTGGGCTTGTGGTTCTTTTGGGAAAAGATGGTGTTTTGTGACCTCAGGGTTTGAGGGGTTTAGTGTTGGCCTTCAAGTTAGGCTTGGTCTTGTTGGTTGTTGGTTGTCCATGTGAGTGAATGCCGGATTATTTAACGGGTGACGTCATTAAATGAAGTTTATACGTAGCTTTATGCATTTATAATTCTCGTTTTATTTATGCATGATATAAAACGAAAATGTGGTCTTATATGATTTTTGAAACGTAAGACGAAAATGTGGTCTTATGTGATTTTAAAACCTAAGATTGAATCGTGGTCCTATGGGATTTTAAAATGTAAGAAGGAAATGTGGTCTTATATGATGTTGATACGGTGTTAGCCCTAGTTGACGATGGACGAAAACAGAGTCCGATGAATGTTAAGCCTGGCTAACGAAGGATAGAAACGTGGTCCGATATATGATAACTCTGGTTAGCAGTGTATGTGTGTGCGCGTGGGAATCGGAGGGACGAAAACGTGGTCCTAACGATGCACTTGCGTGCGAGTATTTGAAGGACGGAAACGAGGTCCTGAAGAGGCATGTGTTGCGCGTGTTGCACCTAATGTGTTAGGCGAATTGCATGGATTGCATGAGTTATCTTCGGTTATTGTAGAGCTGTTGTTGGTGCTTGGTAGTGCCGGTTTAGATATGTATACCTGTGCTGCTTACGTGTACCTATTCTCTTTTGAGGCTCGTATAAGTCGTGTTTTCAAACTGTTTTAAGGCTTGAAAGAGAGTCAAAAATTGCACCTCGTTTTCCTAGTATGTTTAGCTTATATTGCATGCTTGTCTAGTTTCTGCTGAGCTTTGGCTCACGATATGGAATTTGAAATGTTTTTCAGGTACCGGTTACACAGGTTGATCCGGAGGTGCCAGAGGGGCGGAAGAGCGATAGTCTTCCTTTTTTGTTCATTTTAAACCTGTATGTTGTAACATATTTTTCGGTGTTGGAACCACGTAATGTAAGCCTTTTGACGATTATATACAATGCATGTATATTTATATTGAGAGTGTATTCTCAGATTGGGTGTTATATTTGGTTGTTTATGGGCGTTTCACGTGTCCTAGAGTTTGGGGCGTGACACTCTTAATCCCAAAATAATTAATTATTTACGTATGTTTAATATTCGTTATTTTGATTCATTAAAGGGTGCGATCTTTTATGGATATATAATCCCGATGAGTTGGATGACCATATTAATTATGTGGTGAATATTAATTATTGACGGAATTCACGTCCCGAAAAATTAAAATTTCCAATACGCCCTTAAGGAACTTTATAAGTTTTGACCGAGCCAAACCCTGCATGTAGATTTAAATATTCGGTAATCAAATAAGTTAAGAAGAAGATCTTAAAAAATTTATTTAAGAAGTGAATTTAATTAATCGACGGTTATCGGGAATCTTAACGTGAGGAGAATAAATAAGTATTTAATAACATGAGTTCGAGTATTCGATACTGAGAATATGGCTGGGAGTGTAATTATAATTCTTTAGAAGAATGAATTATAATTAATGTTTTTATAAAATTGCTTCTGGCTTGAGGTGGGTTTTTATAATTGCATTAGAAGCTCAAGTTATATTTACTCCATAGGTCCTGTTGTAGCCCTTTATATATATGCAGTTATGTAAACCCTAGTTAATAATTAATCTTTACAATTAGAGTTTTCACGAATCCTACAGTTGGCTAGTTAGGGTTTTGAAGAACCCAAGGATCATAGCCCACACTACGCCGCGTCTCTTGCATTCGGGGATACAATAGAAGACTTGAATTTGGAGCTTCAACTTGAAATCTACAATCGCAAAAGTTTCTAAACTAAAAGTTGCTGCAGCAACCGAAATCAATCATACCAGATTTCATAAAGTATAACTCTAATCTAACTTTGCGAGTATATACTGGGGTTTTATTTTGATCATTTGACATCAAAAAATTTTAATCTGGAGGTAATTTTAGCATTTGCCTGTCTAATTTTTTGCTTAAATAATGTTCTAATGAATGAATCTTGATAGTTTAGCCTCCAACAGTTCATTTATGCCTTCGGATTCCTGTGCAAAGTGTGCTAAACTGGTAAACCTAGTCTCGTACTGGACAACACTCGTCATCCCCTAGGTGAGTGAAAAGAAATCTTCCCTATAGATGTCGACTCTAGAAGACTCGAAAAAGTATTTCTCTAGGAACACCTTCGTAAAAGCAACCCACGTATCCTCCACAATAATTCTGTAAAACGTCCACCACTCATGGGCGTCACCCCTCAGCTGGAATGCGGTAAACGCAACCCTCAATTCATCATCGACTATTTGCAACGTGTCTAAGATCATGGTCATGAGCTCTAGCCATTCTATGGCCACCTTGGGATCGAAATCCCCAACAAAGGTAGGAGGGTCAAGTCGCCAGAACTCTCGCATCGCAATGGTCGCCCTCAGCTCAAGTACTCTCGCCCCTCCTTGGGGAACATTAGCATCCCCAGCATTAAGGATTGGCACATCCCATTGGCCTTAACTACGGCCATGTCCTCGACCATGGCCTCATTCTCTCTGCGCTGACATAACTTCTGTATGAAAGAAACGTAGAACATAACAACATAATATTTAACTCATAATGTTATTACTAACATAAATCACATAATTATGCTAATACTTAGCCATTCAAGATCATGCAAACATACCCCACGTACCGAAAAGTACTCACAAGAGTGATAAGTCAATTTGGGTGACCCACATAGAATCCTTGCTAGAAAGTATGTCGGCTAAATGCATTTCTAACTTGGCTTCTAAGTTGGTTAATCCCAAACGCCCGAAGGCAAAACCAATCAATCTTGAGGTCCAACCTTAATGCTCACGTATACACAACATTCTCATGTTATCCGAAACATTTAAACACATGTAATCAAACATATGCAACTACCCTCATAAGGTGATGTAACCTTTTCCACGGCTCTTAGATAATTAAACCTAGAGCTTTGATACCAATTTGTCATGCCCCAAAAACCCGGGCCACGTGAACCACCCAAGAAAAACCATTTTGCGAAACCAAGACCCACCAAAACTACTTGAATTAGAACGATTTAAAAATAGATAGATAACAAATTCCAAACCTTAAAGAGACGGAAAGCCGAGGGTTTATTTTTAGTAAAAAAGTAACCCAAAAGAAGGAGGTCTAGGTCCTGAGAGCCAAGCCTTTAAAACAAAATATAAATTTTTCCTAAGCATGCCCAGACCAATTGATCTGTCAAAAGACCGATCAATCGGTCTATGACAGTTCGCAGCTCTCACACGCCTATCAAAGAACCAAGGCATGCAAAAAATCGATCGATCGGTCTATCGATCTATCTGGCCCTCGACAAATTTTCAAATGGAAAACTTTAATACTCAACACTTGAATGTTTTCATGTTTTTTCAACACATACAAGGCAAAATAGAATAGCTTTAAAATTGCCAAAAACTTGATCTAAAATCTCCCTCGAGGCGCATGAGTTGAAATTAAACAATAAACCAAACGAAAACCATCATAAAACATTGAGATCACCCAACCCAAAGCTCATTTTCAACCACAGAACATTAAGTTCAATCATCCCAAGATTCCTCTCATACATACATTCATTGAAACCATAGCCTTAAGGCTTACAAAACGAATTTCTTAAGGCTTAAGGAATTCACAAGTATACATTCATTGAAACCATAGCCTTAAGGCTTACAAAACAAATTCCTTCATATACGAAACAAAATAGAATAATAATTACATGGTTCCTACGACCAAAAAGAGAAAACTATGAGTTTTCTAATCAACCGCTGTTCTTTGAATTAGACCACACTAAGCCAAGTCATTTGAATCACCTGAAATTATTTAAATCCAACAACGTGAGCCGAAATCCAATAGGAATAGATTAGCATGAATAAAAGCATATCATGTAATTATTAGCTATGTGAACAACACAACCACACAAGTTTTCAAAACAGTTTTCCTTCAAAATCATTATTATTCACATAACCCAACGACATCCCACAATTTAAAAACACCACAACAATCATTTTAGTTCTCCACAAGATTTTCAAACTAAAAAGGATCTACTCAACCACAATGATTTACAAATACCGGCATTATCCCACCGGGGATAATGGTAGCAAGTATAGACTCTCATCTATTGACCTAGGACCAGGCATCCAATAGCCCACTATGCAATGATGAGTTCTATACCTTGTCACAATAATAACCGCCTCCTATTAGGGCAATCACTTCATTTACGGGGATTAACCCGAAGAGGCAAAGCACCTATTTGTGCAAATTTTTGAAATTTTACCAAAGAGCAATTGAGACCCACATTCACCATGTGGATATGGTATATTCACACAATCATTAAATTAAGGCACACAGTTTAATCATTAATCCAAATCAAGGAACACAGCCAAGTCATCCAAAATCATGGAGATGAAACTATATTTTGTACAAAGAAATTCTCAATTAAACCAACCAATTTAAAACCTATGGTCAATCCCGAGGGTTAACTCCAAACACCAAAATCCATGTTTTTATGACGTTCGTATCATTTTCTCTAGTTTTTAAAGCATATATTCATGAAAAGCATCTACACAAGTACATACCAACTTGTATTAAACCTCACTAACACAAAACATGCTTTTTATCAATCTAACAAGGTTTAAATCACAAAGCTCATCAATCCATAGCATTTAAACATGGTAAAAATGCGTATAACCACATGGAACACCCTTTTAAAGTAAGAAAATCTAGAATCCTACCGTAGAGAGTTAAAAACTCAATACTTTAACTTTTCATGAAAAATCAAACATCGTCAGAATAAGATTTCGTTCAAATGGATGCGAAGCCCTTGGCATGTACTACATCATTTAGCTCTCGCAACGCCAAAAATCACACCCGGCCGGAGCAAGCCAAAAGCTAAAGAGAAGTCTAGGGTTTTGAGTTCTCTTTTAGAGAAAAGGAAGATAAACTTGTTTAAGAAGTTTTGGACCAAAAACCAATGAAAGTGGTCTGTCCCGTGCACACTTAACCCCGATAGGCCAATCGATCGATCCTGCCCAGAAAAAAATTTCCAACTTTGCACCACTAAACCCAAATGGTCTGGAATGAATCTTATTATGCATTTTTAAGCCATCACATGCATACATCTCACGAGACAAACTATTTTATAACATGCACATTCAATATGTAACACGTCAATAAAATATATTACAAAATAAAATGGGATCGAGCCTCACACTCTCTCTCTCTCTCTCTCTCTCTCTCTATATATATATATATATATATATATATATATATATATATGCACACACACACACACACTTACATGTGTCTCCCTCACCCGAGCATCACGACACCACCGAGCATCCCACCATCACCGCACACTCCATGAGCCTCCAAGAACAACCCTAGCACAGGCTTCCCATGCACTGTGTGTGTATGAAGCCTGTGTGTGTGTGTGTGGATTTGGAGCTACTCTGTGTGTTTGGATTAAAACCGTGTGAGTGTTTAAGAGTTGCTGTGTGTTTATAAATGGCATTGTGTATAAATGTTTAGGAGTTGTTTGATTGTTTTGCAAATCACTCATAAGGTTTTATTATTAATTATTTAATTAAAGGATTAAAATAAAATATAAAATATGCTCTTTTATGGAAAAAAAAAACATTTTTAACAGAAACTCGAGATTTTTATAAAAATTAGGATATTTAAAATGTTGTTTGAATAAAACACTTTTATTTATATTTTTTTTATGTTTTTTTAGTTAAATTAAATCAAGTTTTTTAACTAAAATAGGAATTTTCAAGTACTTAAATATTTTAATTCTTTTGATTGAAATAGAATTAAAGATTTCTATTTATTTTTTTTAGTTAAAATAATTTTCTAACAAAATTGAAGTATTTAAGAATAAAATAACTTAAAAAGAGTTCCTTTCATCCAAGTCTTTAAAACATAACGATTTCTTGATTAGTTTGGAACTAAGTATTAAAGTTATGTTTAAAAGGGTTTTATGAAAGAAAATAAATTAAGATTTTCTTATTTACATTGAACTAAAATTGGTATTTTACATGGATTTTATCTTTAAAATAAAACAGTAAAGCTACAAATACTAAATTTTTTACCGCAAGCTAACGTGGCAATACGCATCTTGCATTTGGGGCCCATTGAGTCAATTGTTAAAGAGAGAGCACGTGCACATGTTTAAGCATCATTTCTTTTATAAAGGCTCATTTGTCAAAGACTTAAAAAGCTTAACTTTTTATCTTTTAAATTAAAGCTAAAAAAGCCCAAAGGTTCGTTTGGAAACCTAAAGACTTTTAGTCTTTTAATCTTTTTGCTTTTTTACATAAAATAATTTTATATATTTTTTAAAAATATCATAATTTTTATTATGCTCAATTTTAAATCCGTTTTTATGAAAATTATATATTTTTCAAATTTGCTCGCCAAACTCTGTCAAACAAGATCTATATTAAATATAAATGATGTAAAAATAGATTTTAAAAATTCATAACAAATGTTTCTGACTTAACGCTCTTTTGGCTTAAAAGCCATTTTTAGCTAAGCTTTTTGGTTTATTACCTTTAGGGGTGTGCATGGATTGGGTTGGATTACGAGAATATTTTCACCCAACTCACCTTTGGAGGGTGGTGATTTTTTCAATCCACCGTCAACCCGCTTATCTCTAAAACCAGCGAATTGGATGATTTTTTGCACAGTTTCAAACCAGCGATTTTAAACCAGTGATTCAACGGGTGGAGTAATTTTTTAAAAAAAAAACAAAGAAAGGTAAGAAAAAACAGTATTCCAAACTTTCAACCAACAACAAATCCTAACACATCACAATAGTTAGGATAATATATAATTCATCATTATATATCCCAATAAAACTCCATTATAACAAAACAAAATTCTAAATTGAACGTTCAAAATGTCTCCCAAAGGTAAGTAATCAAAACAAAATTAAGTTCAAACAGAATTCAAAATATCTCCCAAAGATAAATTAAGAATTCTAAATTAATCATTCAAAACATCATGCATCAACAGTGTAAGCCTTCAAGCCTTCAACACGCAACATCAACTTAGGCCTTCAGTTTAAGCCTGCAACATCAGTTCAGCAAGTAGAAGAACCACTAGAATTTAACATCAAATGCCATTTAGAGAATTAGAGAATTAGAGAATTAGAAAATTAGAAAATCAGAGATGGGTGAGAAATGAGAGAATTACTTATCCCTTCTTCTACAAAAATTGAAGATTTTGAAAGCTGTAACAATCAACGATACAAAGAAACTTATGAATAAAAAATGATTCCAAATCTAAAAGCATTAATAGAAGATCTGCAAATCTAGAATTTTTTCCTTCACATGGTAAGTTGCTTACTAAGAGAAGCAAGTCAATGCATCATGACGTATCCCAAGTTCACTATTGCAGAGAGCATGAACTAGCAGAGTATATTCATAAAATAAATACAATAATATTCAGATTCAATTACTGTATTAGATGCACAGTACTGAAATTAAAGAGTGATCCATTGTATCAGATTTCTTTACATTTCTTCACCTTTAAATAAACTTCAGATCAAGATCATAAACAACCAACAAAACATTTACATGTCTAGGGTATTAAAAAAAAACATTAACAGTTTCAAGACATGCAAAACATATCCTACGACAAAAAAGTATGTTCCAGGACAAAAAAAAAACATTTATAGATAAAGTAGGCAATACAAAAGACCATTTATAGTTAAAAGCGTCAATATACCAAAAATCCCACCTTGTATCAGATATTTTATTTCCCTTTAGGTTCCACTTCTTCTAAATTTCTAACATTTTCCATAGCTATGGGAGTCTCGCATGCATTGACTACATTTTCCTCACTTGTCATGTTCTTCTTCTTCTTTTTATTTCTTTCCTTTGCTTTCTTAACAGCATTTTCAACAGAAGACACCTTTCTTTTAATCGGTGGTCGACCTTTTGACGAACAACTAATGGATCGAGTATGTTTTTATTCTCCTTTGAGGCCATAATACCATTGTACAGCCCCACTGATGAACAATTGATATGCTTATTGCTTTCACACCCTTCTTCCATTAGTTGCAACTCGCATTTCAAATCATATATCCATGCTAGTATCCTTTGATACCTAAATTCAGTATCTATTGCCAAATCAATGACCTCATAGAAGGCATTGTAGAGATGTTCAAAGCGACGTGCTTCGAGTTTGCTAGACCAATTGTCATAACTAATTTGCACTTTAGTGTGGTGCCTTTTGACAGTTTTACTCCAGCTTCTCAAAATGTATTTTTCAGGAACTTGATAAATCTTTCTCTTAGCAAACACCATCAGTATATACTGGCACAAGATTCCCTTGAACTCAAATAATCGACATTTACAATTAAAGTCGCCAGTGTCCTCTCTAAAATAAACAGTGAATGATGCAGTCCGATGGCCGTCTACAACTATGACATCTTCATCTATGATATATTCTGAACATGGACCTTCTTCAGATTTTTTCAAATCGCAACAAACCTTTCCTATAATCGCCTGTTGAAATTCTCTAAATTTTGTTGTTGTGTAAGCACATTGAAATTGTTTCTCGACCTCATAATGAGTTATACATGGGAGGAATGAGTGAAAGGACTTGAAATCTTCATTTTTTTCATTTTCTACCTTCTTTGCCAAAGCATTTTCATATTGTTCAACAAATTGCTTCAATGTAGTCTTTGCATTGATATACCCATCAAAGAATGCATGCATACTTTCACTTCGTTGTGTGGTAGACATTCCTGCCCAAAAAATATCTTTCACAAATGCAGGCACCCAGCGATCTCTCTCT